>JAKSZT010054094.1:753002-815907 GCA_026826555.1 Tolypeutes matacus | reverse complement strand
GGTAAAGACAAATGAGTTCAAGTGGCTAAGAGACTTCAAAGAGAGTCGGGAGGTCATCCCAGAGGTAATTCTTACGCACACCTCAGTAGGAGCTCATAGAACATCTAAGTGCCTATCACCCCACTCATTGGGGTTCCTGAGAGCTCCGGAGACACCCTGGTCCTATATAAGGGGGGATAGCCCCAGAGACTGATGCCTTATCAGTGGGTTCTATTTTGGAATCTGTGCTCCTGAGAGTGACAGAATTAGACTCAAATAAGTCCTCCCTGCACATGGTTCACCAGTCCCTTCTATTCAAACCTATATGTGATGCTGGAGTTTTTAGGTATACTTCCAGAGACTGGAGCCTCCCGCCTACCTATGTGCCAGGTGTGCATGAAATCTCGGTGGAGCTGCAACTCCTACCCTACAGCTCAATGGACTCATCCAAGTCACCTGGCGAGGAGACAACGATGGGCAATGGCCATCCCAGGGAATGGAGAGGGCCTGCATCTGCAGGCAGGATCATCCCACCCACCATATCCATGGGATATAAGCCCTCTCTCACTTGGAGTTGAGTGGACATCACCATCCCAGTCCCCTCAGGATTGGGGGAAGAACTATGGACTAGAGTGGACTTGATGGTATTCTCTTGTTCACATATGGTGATTCTAGCAATGCAAGAAATTATAACAGTGAGGTGGAGCCAGTGGCCACTTGACACTTTTGGGGTAGGGAGGGGATGAGCAGTTGAAATACAGGGGCTTCTTTGGGAGTTGGAGGTTGTCCTGAGTACTGTTGTGGTAACGGATGTAGGCCATTTTAAATCAGCACACACCACTCAGAATTGAGTGGGAGAGAGTGGGGTCTACAGTGTGAACTGTGGTCTATGGTTGGTGGCAAGGCTCCAGGATGTGTAAATTCATTGAGGGTGGTGGGCCACACTTGTGGGAGATGTTTGTGTGGGATGTGGTGGGAGGTGTGGGAGGTGGGCAACATGGGAATCCCAGTGGGTTCCGTGTAATTTTTGGGGTAATCTAAGCACCTCTTAAAATATATGTATATATATATATAAATAACATTTTTGTAAGCAAATACACATATATGCATATATATTTATATATCATTTTGCAAATGTTTGTAGGTATTGTGAGAATTTTGATTTTTACCCACAATAAAAATAAATTAAAAAACAAACAAACAACAACAAAAAAAACCTCACCTCCTTTACCTTTCTGTGGGAAAGAAAATTCTAAGATAACCCCCAAAGAGTCATATCCTTGAAAAAATAGTGTAGATTTAAAATACAGTTTAACAAGAGCACAAAGACCAAGAGAGAATTCAAGCAAAGATGATTTTTTTCTAGCAGATGTATTGAAAACAGTTACACATAATTGTTTAACATTATGGTTGCCTAAGATGGTTGATAACGTTTGGAACAAACAATAGAATCACCACAAAGCTTAAAAAAGAAACCAAAACCCCTAAATCTAGGGAACGCAATGTCCACAGGGGCTTTGTAAAACTTCAATATATTCCTGGGACTATTGAAAGCCATGAGAATGTGAAGGGTTGCTCACATGCCCAGAGATGTGAGAAACCTCAGAAAAAATGGTAGAGAGGCCTAAACCTCTGGCTGTCCTAGAGCCAGTATACCAACAAGAATGAAGTTGTCAACTGCCTGCCTGAGTGTTAAAGGAATGCCTTAACATGCACACAGAGCCCCTCAGCAAACACAGGAAGACTTACTGGTCCAGGTGGTTAAGATATCTGTCAAACCATTGGCTTGTGGATAAGAGACGTCAGTGACCACACACAACAAAGAATACAGACTTCAAAAAAGCCAGTAAAGAAAACTAGCTTAATAAATAAGAACAACAGCAAACCCTGGAGAGGGGGAGAATCTGATTTCCAGGGGTAAATTATATTATTTAAATGTTTGTTTTTCTTCAAAAAATTATGGGACATGCAAAAAATAAGGAATTATAGCTCATGCACAACAAAAAAGTTCACCAAAAGAAACTGTCCTTGGGGAGGCTCTGTCATTGGACTTACATACAAAATATTAAAACACCTCTTTTAAATATGTTCAAAGAACTAAAAGAATCCATATCCAAATAACTAACAATGTAAAAATATGGTGTCTCACCAAATAAAGGATATTAATAAAGAGGAACAAGCTATATACAAAAAAAAAAAAAAAAAAAAAAAAAAAAAAGAACCAAATAGAAATTCAATTGTTGAATATTATAGTTACTGAAATGAAATAATCATCAGCATATTGGAGCAGTCAAAAGAATGAATCCGCAAACTTGACTGTAGGTTAATTAGTATTATCCAGTATGAGGAATAAGAAGAGAAAGAATGACATAAAATGAACATATACTCTGAATCCAGGGAACACCATCAAGCATACCAACATAGGCATAAGGAGAATTTCAGAAGAAGAGGAAAAACAAAGGAGGCAGAAAGAATACTGAGGAAATAATGGCCAAACTATATCCAATTTGACTAACCCATTTTCATGAAGCTCGACAAACTACAGGAAGGATAAACTCAAAGAGATCCATTCCTAGAAACAGATCATCAAACTGTCAAAAGCCAAAGACCAGGAGAGAATCTTGAAAGTACCAAGAAAGCAGCGGCTCATCATGTCCAAGTGATCCTCAATAAGATTAATAGCAGGATTTCACATCAGAAATTATGTAGCCCGGTAAGCAATGGGACAGCATATTTAAAGTGCTGAAGAATATGACTTGTCCACAAGAATTATATATCAATCAGAACAATCCTTCAAACATGAAGGAAACGTTAAGACAATTGCAGGTAGACAAAAAGTAAGAGAATTCATTGCTAGTAGACATGCCGCATAAGAAATACTTTGGAGGGACTATTCAAGCCAGAGAAAAGGATACTACAGAATAAACTGAATCCACATGAACAAATAAGACATACCAGTAAAGGTAACTACACAGGTAAATATCTGAGTCAGTAGAAATATAACATTTGTTTGTAACTCTTTTCTCATATGGTTTAAAAGACACCTGCATAAAGCAATAATTATATTCTGTGGTGATGGTACAAAGTGCAAAAAATACAATTCATATGACAATAATAAGACAAGGGTGAGGGGTGAGAATGGAAATAGATAGGAGCAAATTTTTATACACTACCTAAATTAAGCTGGTATTAATCTGAAATAGATCGTTATAAGTAATGATGTTAATTGCACTCTCCAGATCAATCACAAAGGAAATAACTCAAAATTATGCACTAATAGAAATGACCAAGTATTTCAAACAGTATCTAGAAAACACCTATTTAAGGAAAAAGAAGCAGTAATGGATGAATAGGAAAACAACAAAAAAAAAGACAACATATATAAAAAGACCAGCAAAATGACACATATAAATACTACCTTGTCAGTAATTACAGTAAATGTAGAGGAATTAAATACTCCAATAAAATGGCAGAGATTAAGGGAATAGATAATAAACATGACCTAACAATATGTTGTTACAAGAGACATGTTCGATTCAAAGTCACAAATAGATTGAAAGGAAAAGGATCAAAAAAGTTAAACCATGCCATAGGAGTAACCAAAAGACAATGGAGTGATTATACTAAATTCAGACAAAATAGACTTTAAGACAAAATTTTTTACTAGAGACAAAGAAGGATTTTTATAATGATAAAATTGTCAATCCATCAAGAATGGATGACAACTACAAATGTATATGCACTCAACACAAGAGCTATAAGATACACAAAGCACATGATAGATGTGAAGAGAGAGATATTTAAAAAACAGTAGTTGAAGACTTCCAGGGAAGATGGTGGATTAGGGAGCTCCAAGACTCAGTCCTCACTGAAAAGGAGCTAGGGAAAAACCAACAACTGCCTGAAACAACTGTTCTGGGTCTCTGGATGTCTGGGGAACACTATACAGCATCCAGAGAAGAACAGGGCAAAAAATGGAGAAACTGCAGTAAGAAACTCTGAGTAACTTGTACTGTGGCGACTGTTAGTGCCCATCCCCCACCCTTGAGGCCAGGTGTCATGAGTCTGGTCCCTGGCTGGTTATAGTGAGTGGAGAGGAATGGGGAAACCCTCTTCATCTTTTTTTTTTTTTTTTTTTTTTATATTCTTAAGTAAATTTCTCTTTTTATCACTTTATTAAATAAGCCTATAAAGGTGGTATAATAACAAGACTAAACCATCTGAAATTATTGATATTTAACCATTTTTGACTGACACAATTTACATGATTTAATATTCCATCTACTTTACATATGAGTAAACTTAGACATGCATGGATAAGCAGAATCTTAATCATTAATATTTCAAAATATCTTTAGTTGCAAGAACATTCTTTCAGCTATATCTTGCTCTGATGCATTTTGTTTATATCAGTCAGTAAACCTATTCATTATGACTCTCATTCCCTTTGTCCATATTACAATGATTATTACATGTTAATACAAAAGCTATAGAGTGCTCAAAGGAACAAATTTGTCCAGAAAAAAATTGTGTATTGCTGATTGTGTGCACTTTATACCTCATGTTTTATCAGCTATCTAAGGTCCATGAAGACAACTGTGTCTGCAGTTTCACAAGTATTTTTCCTTCATCTGCCATGGGCCCTGAAATATTTTGGGTGCCCAATTAATCTTATTGAATGACTTAAGTTCACAAAATACATTCCCTGCAGAGTAGGGGTTATAGATGAGATTTGATCTCAGCCTTTGAACAGTTATTTAGAACACTGGGTTTGGTTATGAATCACTGTGCTGGACAGGGACTACTGTGGCCATTGTTTCAACCCCACCTCTGAAAGGGTCAGAGCTGATGGAGATTTATGGACAACTGCTTCCTTAGGGTGTGGGTAATAGTTTACTGAAGTGCTCCATCTCCTGGGCAGGTCAGGAAAGTGCAATTAGGTGAGCAAACAAAAAGTATTTTTTCCATCTTTCTTGACCGTCTTCCCACGGATCTTTGGAACTTGTCTGCACCCCCTTCATGGGTTCCTGGCCCTGCTTTGGTAGAAAATACTGACTTGAGAAAGTCCTCTTTGTGGTGACTCTCCTCCCAGATTTTGCCCTCCAGGCAAAAGAAGAAAAAGGCAGTGAAATGAGAGTAAAAGAAAATTATAAAGGCAAAACAATAAACAAGAGATCATGGCTACTGGAGAAGGACCATGGAAAGGAACCTCTCCCAGGATGAAACAATTGTACAAACAAAGCAATATTTAAAAATTGTACTGCATAAGCAGATCAAGAATCAGATATAGAAGAGTTGAAGAAATATGAAAAAAGGTGGGCTTTTATAAAGGTGAGAGGCAATGTCTAAGGATAATGGGGTTTTTCGTTATGGAGAAATGAAAACATTCTAAAATTGATTGTGGTAATGAATGCAGAACTCTGATCATACTTGTGCACCTTGGATAGAATGTATGGTATGTGAATATATCTCAAAATAATTGCTGAAAAACACACCAGTAGTTGGAGACATCAATACCTCACATTCAGTAATGGATAGAAGAACATGTCCTTCTGGTTTCTGCTGTTTAATCTCTGTTTAGAATTAGGCCCCCTGAACATATATTCTGTGCATCAAGAAGTTAGTTAATACTTATCCATTTGCTTTCCAGCTTTATTAAATTTGTTTCAAATTTTTATCTGCTTATTGTTTCCTCCTAATTTCATAGACATTTTAGTTTTGCATTTAAAAATATCTTTTTTCTCTTAATGTAATGTGCTTTCAAGATTAGTTGAAGGGAAATGATGTGTTTCAATTTTTCTCTTTCAACGTCATATCCCAGTAATAGTCTTTTAATCATGGCATTTATAAAACAGCTACTAGAAATTTTCTGTAGGAAAAAAACAGCCCTTTTCTAATCTTAGGACACCAAGGCATACTAGTGATAAGTAACAGAAAACCAACTTACTGGATTGTCCTGAAATGGTTCCTAAAAAACCAAACACATATAAATGTATAAGGTAACTTAAAGATAATCTAAAACTTTAAAAATTTATAAGAGTGAACTTACAAATCTAGAAGTGATGACAATCAACTGGTAATGAATGCACAGAAAATGTGAGATTCAAAAGAGGAACTTACTGACAGGTTTTGAAGTCACACCTGAAATTGGAAGAAAAACAAAATATAGTTGTTGGTTGCCCATTAGAAGGATATTAGTTTTCCTTAACTTTCTAAAATTATTGAACAGAGAGAAAAATTTACATGTTGAATTTAATTTTTCTTATATTAAAATACTTGTTTTAAAAGTCATATTATTTCATGGAAATAAAACTCCCATTTTCTCATGCATTCCTTCCTACCTACAATGACCTTTTCACTTAAATATTTTGGCAGAGGCTAACTATTTAATAATATTTGATTATATAATATCTCTATGCTCTTTCATGCTTTCTTATATTTGAATAATATTCATTGGCTTCTTCCTATGGACATCAAGGTTTTGGTTGTTTTTCTAC
Organism: Tolypeutes matacus; assembly: GCA_026826555.1. Taxonomy (NCBI): domain Eukaryota; kingdom Metazoa; phylum Chordata; class Mammalia; order Cingulata; family Chlamyphoridae; genus Tolypeutes; species Tolypeutes matacus. Next base: position 809,431 of record JAKSZT010054094.1, on the reverse strand, counting down.
CCTTCTCTAATTCACCCTCATCTCCCACTCTTTCCAATAAACCACAGCACCACTTTTTTTGTTAATCAGTATGTTGTGTTATTAATATCATGGTCATGTAAATAATATTCTTAGTTGAGTTATGTATTATCACAGTTCTCCTGGGCAAAAGTTGCTTTTCTCTCCACTTAATTTTTAAATTTTATTGTGATTTTTAAAAAATTTTCTGTAGGTTTATGCATTGTATTATTCAATCTGCCATTTTATTGGGCTTCTGAAAGGAAGAAGAAATGCTCATCTTCAGTTTTCCTACTATGGTTCTGATACTCTCTTCAATGCTGGTTTTACAATCAGACATGGCCAAAATTCTCATAATTACCCAGATCAAATTGCCTACAGATTAGAAGCTGAATGGGAGGTACTAATATATTCTAGGATGCTTCCTAGAATGCAAATGAAATCAGCCATCTATTGGATGTATCCGAGAGGAGATTAATATTTTTTGTCTTTAATCTCGTCTGAAACTTGAAGATATTACAGCCTGAGAACTCGGTCTTCTTTGTAAATGGTAGTCATAAGCAGATTTGCAAAAGTGACAATGTATTTAGGGGTGGATTCTGCAGGCTCAATTACAAAGGAAATAAACAAAAATTTGTTATTTGCCTGTGAAACGAAGCCTTTTTTTCTCTAGTCAAATTGCGATTTCTTGTATTTCTCATTTCCAACTTTTGAAGATGAGGCCTTCTTTTTCTTTCTATCAATACCTGATTGACCTCCTTTCCCTTTCTGTAGTAGGGAGAATCAAAGATGATCGTTCATGAGCCAAACTTTTGTATAATGTTCTGCTCTTGAATGAGAGCAGAACCAGTGAGTTGCTCTGGTCAGAAGAATACAGCCTAGGTGATAATATAGTCACTTGCTTGGTAATATTGCATTATTTAATAATTAGTGTTAGCAGTCTGGAGGGAGAGATTCTCCTGCTGGCTTTGATGAAGTAAGCTGCTACCTTGTGAGAGAGCCAGTCAGCTGCTCCAGAGAAGGGTATAGAAGAGATATAAGATATGGTGCAAGGGTCTAACAAACCTGAAATATTAATCCCAGAAGAAGTGGAGAGAAAAGTGTCAAACAATCTCTTTTTTTTTTAAAGATTTTATTTATTTATTCATTTATCCCCCCCTTGCTGCTTGTGCTCACTGGGTCAGCTAACCACGCTGCGCGGGCGGGCCTGCCTTCACCAGGAGGCCCCGGGAACTGAACCCGGGGCCTCCCATATGGTAAACGGGAGCCCTACTGATTGAGCCACAGCCACTTCCCTCAAACTATCTCTTGACCATAGATGTGAGGGTCTATTTCTGAGTTCTTGATTTGTTTCCATTGGTCAATCTGTCTTGTCTTTCTGCCAGTACTATTGTGTTTAACCACTGTAGCCAAGTAATATGCTTTAAAGTCTGGAAGTTAGAGTCCTCCAACTTTGTTATTTTTTAAGACAGTTTTGGCTATTTGGGTCCCCTTACCCTTCCAAATAAATTTAATTGGCTTTTCTATTTCTGCAAAAAAGTCTGCTGGGATTTTTGTTGCGATTGTGTTGAATCTGTAAATTGTCATTTCGATGATATTTAGGCTTCCAGTCCATTAATCAGGAAAGTGCTTCTATTTATTTAAGTGTTCTTTAGTTTCTTTTAGTAATTATTTGTAGTTTTATGAATACAGGTCTTTTATGCCCTTTGTTAAATTTATTCCTAAATATTTGATTCTTTTAGTCGCTATTATAAATGGAATTTTTTGGCAGATTTCCTCTTCATATTGCTCATCCGTAGTGTATAAAAACGGTATTGATTTTTGCCTATTAATCTTGTATCCTGCCACTTTGCTGAACTTGTCTATTATTTCTAGTAGCTTTGTTGTGGATTTTTTTCAGGATTTTCTAGATGTGGGATCATATTACTAGTGAATAGTGAAAGTTTTACTTCTTTCTTTCCTATTTGGGTCCTTTTTATTTCTTTATCTAGCCTAATTGCTCTAGCTAGAACTTCTAGCACAATATTGAATAACAGTGGTGACAGTGGGCCTCCTTTTCTTGTTTCTGATATCGGTGGGCAAGCTTTCAGTCTTTCCCCATTGAGTAAAATGCTAGCTGTAGGTTTTTTTTTTAATCTTTAAAAAAAAATCTATTTATTTATTTTAACAAAAGGTATTTAGATTACATAAATGTTACATAAAAATATAGGGGATTCCCATATGTCCTGCTTCCTACACCTCCCACATTTTCCCACATTAACAACATCTTTCATTAGTGTGGTACATTTGTTAAAATTGATGAAAACATTTTAAAGCATTGTCACTAAGCATGGAATATAGTTTACATTGTCATTTACACTCTCTCCCGCACAATTTTGTAGGTTATGGTAATATATGTAATGGCCCATATCTGTCATTGTAATGTCATTCAGAAAAATTCCCAAGTCCCCAGAATGCCTCTATATTTCATCTGTATTTCCCTCTCCCTGCCCTCAGAACCTCTAGTGGCTACTACCTCCACATGAATAATATAGTTTCTTACATTGCTAGAATCACAATAAGTCTATAGTAGAATACCAGTAAGTCTACTTTAGTCCATCATTCATTCCCCAATCCCAAGGATTCTAGGATGGTGATGCCCACTCCGCCTCTAATTGAGAGTTGAATTAGATCTCATCGGGCAGATGGATGGATCCATCTTGCTTTCAAATGGGTTTTATTCCAGGTATGCAAGGATGGTTCAACACAAGAAAATCAATTAGTGTAATAAACCACATTAATGAATTGAAGAAGAAAAATTACATGATCATCTTGATTGATGCAGAAAAGGTATTTGACAAGATACAGCATTCTTTCTTGATAAAAACACTCCATAAGATGAGAATAGAAGAAACCTTTCTCAACATGGAAAAGTGCATATATAAAAAGCCTACAGTAAACAATTAACCATGGTTGGTAGCTATGTTGCAATATTTATACATCAGTTGTAACAAATGTACCATCCACATGTAAAAAGATTATTAATAGGGAAGGGGGAAAAGGGGGAGGATGTTGGGTATTTGGGAGTCCCCTATATTCTGTATGTAACCTTACTGTGACCTAAAACTTCTTTGAAGACAATATTTTTTAAAAAGTAAGACGCTGGGGAAAAAATGGAAGAAAATGCCACTGTACATACAGGACAACTGATATTACAGTGATGAAAGGAAAAAACATCAAAAAAATAATTTATTTTTTTGTTTGTTTTTCATTTTTTAATACCCCAATCTTTTTTTACTTTATTTTAGTTTTAGTTTCTCTAAATTATTATGTATTTTATTTCTTATGTTTAAACCTATAATTATTATTTCATTTTCCTATTAGTCGAATTTGGCAATATTCTTGGCTTCATTTTTGAAGAGGTTTTTGATCACAGAAGGGTTACAACTATGGCAGGGGAGGATCAATGGGGTGAGGTGTCAGTGATGGAAGATACACGGGAGGAAGTTCACCTGGGCATATGTATAAGGTTTATAAATATGTTCAAATGTTCATGGAGGATTGCCACAGTGGGTGGAGATTCACACAAAAACTAAGAGATTATTGAATTCCCATCCTGGGGAGCTCTGCCACATTCTCTAATGGAACAGCAACAATCCCCCAAGTACAGGGGTAATGAATAGTGAAGAAGGGTGGTCCATTGATGGGCCCTTGATATTGATGACTATGCTTGAGAGCCTTTTGCTCTTGGATTTGCAACTTAGCCTAGTGTTAGAGAGTGCCTAAGAGTTGTCACCTGAGAGCCTCCTTGTTGCTCAAATGTGGTCTCTCTAAGTCAAACTCAGCATATAAATGCACTACCTTCCCTCAGTGTGGGACATGACTCCCAGGGATGAGCCTCCCTGGCACCAAGGGATTACTATGAAGCACTGGCTAGTGATACAACTGGAAAAAGACCTTGAATAAAAGGGGGAAAATGTAAAGACAAATGAGAGTTATGGCTAAGAGACTTCAAAGTGACTTGGGAGGTCATCAGAGAGGTAGTGCTTATGCATGTCTCAGCAGGATCTCATAGACAGCCAAGGTAGATACTACCCCAAATAGTGGGGATCCTAAGGGCTCTGGAGATACCCAGGATACCCAGGTTGTTTTATGTCTTTCTAGGAAGTTGTATGTCTCATCTACATTCTCTAGTTTTTGCTGTACAGTTGTTTCACAGTATCTTCTTACCATCTGTCTTATGTCTGTGGGGACAGTGGTAATGCCCCCCTCTCATTTCTGATTTTAGTGTTTTGCATCTTCTCTTCTTTTTTCTTTGTTAGTCAACTTAAAGATTTATTGATTTTGTTGATTTTCTCAGAGAACCAACTTTGGTTTGTTGATTCTCTCTAGTGTGTTTTTGTTCTTGATTTCATTTATTTCTGCTCTGATCTTTACCATTTCTTTCCTTTGGTTTGGATTAGTTTGTTGTTCTTTTCCTAGTTCTTCCAGAGTGTAGTTAGGTCTTTAATTTTAGCTCTTTCTTCTCTTTTAATGTAAGCATTGCGTGCTATAAATTTCCCTCTCAGCACTGACTTTGCCATGTCCCATAGGTGTTCATATGTTGTGTTCTAATTTTCATTTGTCTCAAGGTATTTACTGAATTTTCTTGCAATTTCTTCTATGACACACTGATTATTTAAGACTGTGTTGTTTAACTCCATATATTTATGCATTTTCCTTTTTTCCATCCATTATTGATTGCGAGCTTCATTCTGTAATGGTCAGAGAAAGTGTTTTGTATAATTTCAATGTTTTTAAATTTATTGAGACCTGTGTTGTGACCTAGGATATGTTCTTTCCTTCAGAAGGATCGATGAGCACTTTAATAGAATGTATATATCCTACTATTTTGGGGTATAATGCTCTATAAATGTCTGTTAGATCTAGCTCTCCATTTCTTTCTTTATCCCTGTGCAGATGTTATATCCAATAAGGAGAGTGGTATATTTACCTCTCTAACTATTATTGTAGAGAAATCATTTCTTCAGTTTTACCAATGTGTGCCTCATGTATTTTGGGGAAACCAGGTTGGTCATAAATATTTATTATAGTTATTTCTTCTTGGTGAATTGCTCCCTTTATAATTATATAATGACCTTCTTCTTCCCTTATAATAGTTTTGCATTTAAAATCTCTTTTGTCCAATATTAGTATTGCTCTTCCAGCTCTTTTTTGGTCTCTGTTTGCATGGAATATCTATTTCCATCCTTTCACATTCTGCCTTTTTGTGTCCTTACATCTGAGGTGAGTCTTTTGTAGACAGCATATAGATGGCTCATATTTTTAACGCCATTGTTATCAGTCTATGTTTTTTGATTGGAGCGTTCAAGCCATTAACATTCAATGTTACTTCTGTAAATGCATTACTTACTTCGTCATTTTTACCCTTTGGCTTTCTGTTGTCATATCTTACTCTTGTCTTTTTACTCTAAAATTTATCCTTCCTAATAATTTTCATTTGTACCCTCTTCTCCAAATCCCCCAATTCTTGTTTTTTCCTTTCAGGCTGCAGCACTCCCTTTAGTACCTCTTGTAATTCTAGTTGTTTGATAACATGCACTCTGTTTCTGTGTGTCTCTGAAGACTTTAAACTTACCCTTATTTTTGAAGGGCAGTTTTGCCAGTTATGAATTCTTGTCTGGCAGTTTATCTCTTTCAGTACCTTAAGTACATCATTCCACTTTCTTCTCACCTCCATGATTTCTGATGAGAGGTTGGCACTTAATCTTATTGAAGCTCCCTTTCATGTGATGTTTTGCTTTTCTCTAGCTGCTTTTAGAATCCTCTCTTTATCTCTGATATTTGTCAACCTGAACAGTAGGTGTCTCAGAGTAAGCCTATTTAGATTTATTCTGTTTGGGGTGCGTTGTCCTTCTTGGATTCTGCTATGTATGTCTTTCATAAGGTTTGGGATGTTTTCAGTCATTATTTCCTCAAATATGCTTTCTGCTGCTTTTCCATTCTCCTCTCCTGCTGGGACACTGATAATGCCTATGCTTGTATGTTTTATGCTGTCATTCAGTTCTCTGAGAACCTGTTCCATTTTTTTCTGATCCTTCCCCTTTTCTGTTCTCCTGTCTTTTAGTTTGGATGTTCTGTCCACAATATTACTATTCTGACTTGGAGAAATTCAAATTTGCCGTTATGTGCCTCTAATGTATTTTCAATCTCATCCAATGTGTCTTTCAGTCCCATAAACTGTTATTTTTCTTTGCAAGCTTTCAATTTGTTCTTTATGTCCACCCATTGTCTTCTTATATCCTTTATCTCTTTAGTCATATTTTCCTTCTATTCTTTGAATTGATTTAGGAGATGTGTGTGATTATCTTTGATCAGTTGTCTTGAATGTTGTATCTCGTCAAGATATTTGGTTTGTTCCTTTGGATGGGCCTTCTCTTCCTGTTTTCTTTTATGACTTGTAATTTTTTGCTGATGTCTAATCATCTGATTGGTGAATTTACTCTCATGGTCAATATCTCTTTTGCCTAGTGGTTCCCCCCTCCCCCCCACATCTCTTCTTCGATTTTTGATTCAACTTATTCTAAGTCTTTAAAAATGCCCAGCTTGGGGAGGGGATGTTGCTTAAGCAATTGGACACCAGCCTTCCACATGGGAGGTCCCCCGTTTGGTTCTTGGTGCTTCCTTAAAAAGACGAGCAGATGTCTCAACGAGCAGACACTGCAACAAGCAGAGGCTACAAATGAGTAGATGCACAATGAGCAGGCACTTCAACCATCAAGACCTCACCACCAGCAGATGCTGCAGACACTGCAACCAGCATATGCTACAACCAGCAGGGAGCAGAAGTGGCTCAAGCGGTTGGACACTTGTCTCTCATATAGGAGGTCCCAGGTTCAGTTTACATCGCCTCATAAAGAAGATGAGAAGATACATAAGAGAGCCTTCTGGGTGAAGGGTGAGAATAAAAATAAACAAATAAAAAATTAAAAGAATGAAAATAAAAATGCTCGGCTTAAGTTATCAAAAACAGTCCAGGAACTCGCTAATAGGATACAGATTTTCTCCCAGGGGTGGGGCTAAAGAGAGAATGAAAAGTAGTTTTTCTCCTTGCAGTTTCCTGGCTGGCCATAATATGATGGTCATATGCAAACCTTTCCCCAGATGTGTTTCTTTCAAAATCTGTGTTTCCAAGCTTGTGGTCTGGCCAAAGCTGAGAGTAAGTGCAAGCTCTGCTGGCTGAATTCACTGAAGAGAAGCCCTCGGACACACCCTCCCTCTTTCCTTGTAAAAGCTGATAGGGAGGAAGATGTCTGTTACCCTCTCAGTCTGCTGCAGTGAGTCAGGGGTTTTATTTAGGTTTAATGTATGAGGGTGGGGAATGGGGCCCTTCCTGGCTGCCATAGAGGTTTAGTAACTCACATTTGTTGTTTTGGGTTCTTCGTCTCTCTGTCCCTCACCCTCCTTGGAGTTGTGCAGCCCTGTCCTGGTCTATTGACTCCCAAAGCATTTCCCTCGCACAGCTTTTGGCCCTTTTCCAGTTGCTTTAGTGGAGAGAGATAAGTCCTGCTTGCCTATTCTGATGCTATCTTCCTGGAACTCTTAAAACACATTTCTTAATCGAGCTGTAGCTAATGCTTTCTCATTCCATTGGTTTTACACTTTTTTGATTCCCTTTGGAACTTGTGATTTCCTTTAGTCTTCCATTTTATTACTTTTTATTGTACTCTATAGGAATTCATGTCAAAAGTCTGTTTGAAGTGTATAACCTCTTAATTTATTGAAAGATATGTAAGTGTCTATCAGATTTCTTATCTCTTTGAAGAGAGCATTTGAATAGCCCTCAATCCTCCAGTGGATCCATGATTTTGGATTTTTTTCACTTTCACAGTGGTATATGAGTCAGAATTCAACCAGATAAGAAGAATCAGTAGTATATTTTTATTAGAAGTTCATCACAAGTAATTGGCTTATGTGATCTTGCAGGCTGCTTAACCAATCTGTAGGGCAGGCCATCAGGAAAGGCAGCATGGAAATTTTGGGCTCTGGATATGACCTTTTTCACAGGTGGAATTTCTTCCTCATCAGGGAATCCTCAACTCCACTCTTAGTTAAGGCCTTTCAACTCATTGAGGCATGCTCATCCCGGTTATCTAGTGATTTTCTCCCTTGCTTCAAATTAACTGACTATGGACTTCAGTCACATCTACACATGTATCATTTTGTATTATATCAACTTTCCTGTGAAAAGTCTTCTTTGCTGTGCAATTAATTTTTGCATGCTTTCTGTTTTCTTTAGATTATTTTTTGCAGGTTTGTGTTTTATGTTATTATTTCTAAGTCATTTGTATGAGTGAGCTTAAGGAGGGAAGTGAAGTAAGTGGTTTATTTCATTTTGCCTAATATGGATTTAGATACTCCCTTCATGGGTGGTTTTACTATCAGATATGGTAATATCCACTGGACTCAAAAGCTGCACAATTAGCAGACCAAATCATCCCCTGATTTTAAACAAAATGAGAGGGTACTGATGGGTTCTAGGGTCTTTCTGAGATTATATAAATCTATTAACATGAGTGTGATTTGCCTGAAGAGAAGGAAATTAATATTTTCTTTCTGTATTCTTGTCTCAAGTGATTAAAAGACTTGAAAGTGCAACAGCCTGAGAACCCAGAAACTTCTTTTTTATCAAGGAGATTAAAAGAGATGGCATAAATGAAAAATGAACTTACGAAAGGATTGTGGAGTCTCAGCTGAAACAAAGAAAGCAAAAAAAATTTTTTACTTGAATATAAAAGGAAGACTAGTTTTCTCTATCAGAGTTTCTCATTATTAATGCAATAGAATTTGGAATATTCCAAGAGATTATTAAATTTTTAGAATATATATATGTAGATAAATATATTCTAATTTTGAAAAGACAACTAATATTACAGGCTTATAGCAAAAACTTGTTCCCTCTCACAACTATTCAAAATCAAATTTGTTCTCCCAAATTAAAACCACTCAATAATTAAATGTAGGCTCTTTCCTCTGGAATTTATCTAAATATTTGAAAAGTGCTTTCTGAAAATGTGAGTCTCTATATTTTCAGTTTTATATGATATCCACTGACTGGCTTTCTCCTATCAAAGATGAGGCCTTCTTGATCTTGTATTTAACACCTCATCCCCTTTACCTTTCTGTGGGAAAGAGAATTCTAAGATGACTCTCAAAGAGTTACATCCTTGAAAAAAAATAAATGTAGATTTAAAATACAGTTTAACAATAGTACAAAGACTGAGAGAGAATTCAAGCAAAGATGATTTTTCTTCTAGCAGATGTATTGAAAGCAATTACACATAATTGTTTAACATTATGGTTGCCTAAGATGGTTGATAACATTTGGAACAAACAATAGAATCACCACAAAGCTTAAAAAAACAAACAAACAAACAAACCCTAAATCTAGGGAATGAAATGTCCACAGGGGCTTTGTAAAACTTCAACTTATTCCTGGGACTATTGAAGGCCACAAGAATGTGAAGGGTTGCTCACATGCCCAGAGATGTGAGAAACCTCAGAAAAAATGATAGAGTGGCTTAAACTCTCGACTTTGGCTGTTCTAGATGCACTATATGAACAGGAAGTAAAGTTGTCAACTGCGTGCCTGAGTGTTAAAGGAATGCTTCAACATGCACACAGAGTCCTCAGCAAAGACAGGAAGACTTATTCATCCAGGTGGTTAAAATATTATCTGTCAAACCATTAGCTGACTTTAGTGACCATGCATGGCAAAGAATATAGACTTCAGAAAAGCCAGTAAACCTAACAACCGTAACAAATCAGAAGAACAACAAACCCTGGAGAGGGGGAGAATCTGATTTCAAGGGATAAATTATATTTTTAAATGTTTGTTTTTCAACAAAAAATTATGGGATATGAAAAAAATAAGGAAGTATAGCCCACACGCAAGAAAAAAGTTAACTAAAAGAAACTGCCCTGGGGAGGCTCTGTCATTGGACTTAATTGACAAAATATTAAATCAGCTCTTTTAAATATGTTCAAAGAACTAAAGGACACCATATCTAAATAACTAACAATGTACAAGTATGATGTCTCACCAAATAAAGAATATCAATAAAGAGGAATAAGGTATATACTAAAAAAGAACCAAATAGAAATTCTGTTGTTGAATAGTACAGTAACTGAAATGAAATAATCCTCAGCAAATTTGAGCAGTCAAAAGAATGAATCTGCAAACTTGAATATAGGTTAATTAGGATTATCCAGTTGGAGGAATAAGAAGAGAAAGAATGAAGTAAAATGAACATATACGCTGAATCCAGTGAAACACCATCAAGCATACCAACATAGGCCTAATGAGAATTCCAGAAGAAGAGGAAAAACAAAGGAGGCAGAAAGAATGTTAAAGAAATAATGGGCAAAATATATCCAGTTTGATTAATTCATTTTCAAGAAGCTTGTAGCCGCCTGGCAATTTGATGTAATTATGAATTCCAAAAATATAATTGGATCATGCTTGTAAACTGATCTGTTAATCTGGGCATGATTAAGTTATGATTAGGGCATTGACTGGGCCACATCAGTAGGGCGTTGAGCCCTACCCGTTGCTGGGTGTGGGAATCAAATATAAAAGTCAAGGCAAAGGAGAGAGGAGGCAGGTTTTGAGTAGCAGTTCTGATGTTGGAGTTTTGATGTTGGAGAGAAGGCCCCGGGATAGAGATAAGCCGTTTGCTGAGAGTTTACAGCTGGCCTTATGGAGAGAAGCAAAGCCTAGAGAGCCTCATAGTCTACAGCTGACTTGCGGAGGAAACAGAGGCACTGAGCCCGGAGAGAAACGCAGCCCCAGGAAGAAAGGAACCTAAGAAGCCTTAAACCTGGCAAACGTCGGCAGCTGTCTTGCTCCAACACGTGGCAATGGACTTTGGTGAGAGAAGAAACTTAACACTTTATGGCCTGGTATCTGTGGACTTCTACCCCAAATAAACACCCTTTATAAAGACCAACCCTTTTTTGGTATTTCACAGTAGCACCCCTTTGGCTGACTAATACAAAGCTCAACAAACTACAGGAAGGATAAACTCAAAGAGATCTGTTCCTAGACATATCATCAAACTGTCAAAAGCCAAAGACCAGGGGAGAATCTGGAAAGTACCAAGAAAGCATCATGTCCAAGTGATCCTCAATAAGATTAATAGTGGGATTTCACATTAGAAATTAGGGAGCCCAGTAAGCAGTGGGACGACATATTTAAAATGCTGAAGAATGTGACTTGTCCACCAGGAATTATATATCAAGCAGAATGGTCCTTCAAAAATTAAGGAAACATTAAGACATTTGCAGATGAACAAAAAGTAAGAGAATTCATTGTTAGTAGTCATGCTCCATTAGAAATACTTTAAAGGGAGATTTCAGGCCCCAGTGAAGGATACTAGAGGGTAAATTGAATCCACATGAAGAAATAAGACGTAAGAGTGAAGGTAACTACACAAGTAAATATCTGAGGCAGTAGAAATGTAATTTTTGTTTGTAAGTCTTTTCTCTTATTTGGTTTAAAAGATACCTGCATAAAGCAATGATTATATTCTGTAGTGATGGGACAAAATGCAAAAAATACAATTCATATGACAGTAATAGCACAAGATGTGTGTGTGGAAATGGAGATAGATAGGAGTAAAGTTTTTGTATACCCTGAAATCAAGCTGGTATTAATCTGAACTAGATTATTATATGTAACAACATTAATTGCAATCTCCAGAGCAATCACAAAGAAAATAACTCAAAATTATACACTAATAGAAATGACCAAGGATGTTAAATGGTATTCTAGAAAACATGTATTTAATGCAAAAGAAGCAGTAATGGATGAATAGGAAAAAAAAAAAAAAAAGAATGTATATAAAAAGAGAAGCAAAACGACACATATAAATATTACCTTGTCAGTAATTACAGTAAGTGTAGAGGAATGAAATACTCCAATAAAATGGCAGAAATTAGGAGAATAGATAATAAAACATGATCCAACTATATGCTGTCTACAAGAGACACACTTTAGATTCAAAGTCACAAATAGATTGAAAGGAAAAGGATTGAAAAAGTTAAACCATGCAAAAGGAGTAATGAAAAGAGATCTGGACTGGCTGTGTTGGAGTCAGACAATACAGACTTTAAGACAAATTTTTACTAGGGACAAAGAAGGATTTTTATGATGATAAAATTATAAATCCATCAAGAGATCTAGATGAGATCTATATAACCATCTATATAACCATATATGCACTCAACAACAGATTATAAGATATACAAAGCACATGATAGACGTGAAGAGAAAAAGAGACATTTAAAAAACAATAGTTGAAGGCTTCCAGGGAAGATGGTGGGCTAGCAAGCTCCAAGACTCACCTATCATCCAAAAATAGCTTCTGAACAGCCAAAAACTGCCTGATACAATTGTTCTGGGTCTCTGGATGTCAGGGGAACACTACACAGCATCCAGGGATGAGCAGGACAAAGATACTGAGAAACTGCACTAAAAAACTCTGAGTAACGTGCTTTGTGGGTACTGTCAGTGACCATCTCCCACCCTGGAGGCCAGTTGCCTTGGGTCTGGTCCCTGGCTGTCTACTGCAAGTGGAGAGGAATGGGGAAACCCTCTGCACCTTGACGGGGGTATGAGGAGGTAGGGTTAGGACTGATCTCAGCTTTGGAATATCTTATTTAGATCACTGGGTTTTGTTCTGAACAGCTGTGCTGCACCGGGACTGCTGTGGCCATTGTATCAAACCCATCCCTAAAGGGTCAGAGCTTATGGAGGTTTATGGACACACTGCTTCCTTAGGCTGTGAGTAACAGTTTGCTGAAGATCGCCACCTGCTGGGCAGGTCAGGAAAGTTAGGGAGCTGACAAAAAGTTTTTTTCCATTTTTCTTGACCCTCTTCCCAGGGATATTTGGAACTTGACTGCATCCCCTTCATGGGTCCCTGGCCCTGCTTTGGCTGAAAAAACTGACTTGGGAAAGTCCTCTCTTTGTTGATCCTTGTCCTAGATTTTCGCCTCCAGGCAAAAGTAGCTAAAGGCAATGAAAGGAGAATAAAAAAATTATAGAGGCAAAGCAATAATAAACAAGACTTCATGATTACTGGAGAAGGAGCAGGGAAAGGAAACTCTCCTGGGGTGAACAATTGCACAAACAGAGCAATCTTTAAAATTGTACTGCATACCTAGGGCAGGAATCAGATGTAGAAGAGTTGAATAAATGTGATAAAAGCTGGGCTGTTCTAAAGGTGAGAGGTAATGGCTAAGGATTATGGGGTTTTTCTTTATGGAGAAATGAAAACATTCTAAAATTGATCGTGGTGATGAATGCACAACTCTGTGATCATACTAAAGCCATCAATTGTACACTTTGGATAGAATGTATTGTATGTGATTATATCTCAATAAAATTGCTGAAAAACACACACCAGTAGTTGGAGACATCAATACTTCACATTCAATAGTGGGTAGAAGAACATTTTCTTATAGTTTCTGCTGTTTATTACTCTCTGTTTAGGATTTGCCCTCTTGACTATATTTTGCATCATGTTCTGTGCATCAGTGAAGTTAGTTATTACTCATCCATTTGGTTTTTAGCTTTATTAGTTTTGTTTCAGATTTTCATCTGCTTGTGGCTCCTCCCTTATATTGTAGAAATTTTAGTGTTGCCATTTAAAAATAGTTTTTTCTCATAATGTAATGTGTTTTCGAAAGTAGTTGAAGGAAAATGAATTGTTTCAAGTTTTCAGTTTCAATCTCATACCCCAGTAATAGTCTTTTAATCATGGCATTTATAAAACAGCTACTGGAAACTTGCTGTAGGACAAAGCAATTGTTTTCTAATCCTAAGAGACCCAGGCATAATAGTGATGAGGAACGGAAAAGCAATTTACTGGATTGTCCTGAAATAGTTCCTACAAAAACAAGTACATATAAATGTATAAGGTAACTGATAGATAATATAAAATTTTTAAAATTTAAAAGAGTGAACTTAACAATCCAAAAGTGGTAACAATCAACTGCTAATGAATGCACAGAAAATGTGAGATTCAAAAGAGGAACTTACTGACAGGTTTTGAAGTCACACCTGAAATTGGAAGAAAAGCAAAAATATAGTTGTTTGCTCATTAGAAGGATATTAGTTTTCCTTAACTTTCTAAGATAATTGAATAAAAAGACAAAATTATGTGTTGTATTCAAGTTCAGTTTTTCTTATATTAAAATACTTATATTAAAAGTCATATTATTTCATGGATATAAAACTCCCATTTTCTCACTCATCTTTTCTTACTTGCAATGACCTTTTTAATTAAAAAGTTGGGGTGAGGCTATTTAATAATATTTATTATATAATATCTCTATGCTCTTTCATGCTTTCTTAAATTTGAATAATATTCATTGGCTTCTTTCTATGGAAACAAGGTTTTGCTTGTTTTTCTACCCTTCTCTAATTCACCCTTATCTCCCACTCTTTCCAATAAATCACATCACTTTATTTGTTAATCAGTATGTTGTGTTGTTAATATCATGGCCATGTAAACAATATTTTTAGTTGAGTCATGTATTATCACAGTTCTCCTGGGCAAAAGTTGCTTTTCTCTCCATTTAATTTTTGAAATTTATTGGAATTTCTTAAATTTCTTTTGTAGGTTTATGCATTTTGTTATTCTATCTGCCTTTTTTTGTGAGCTTCTCAAAGGAAGAAGAATATGCTTCTTTCCAGTTTTACTGCTATAGGATCTGATACTCTTTTCAGTGTTGGTTTTACAATCAGACATGGTAAAATCTGGAATGACCAGAATTCTCATAAATACCTGGTTAAATTGCTTGCAGATTAGAAGCAGAATGTACTCTAGGATGCTTCCTAGAATGCAAATGACATCAGTGTTCTTTTGGATATATCTGAGAGGAGATTCATATTTTTGTCTTTAATCTTGTCTAAAATGTGAAGTTATTACAGCCTGAGAACTCTGAGTCTTCTTCATAAGTAGTAATCCTAAACAGATTTGCAAAAGTGTAAATGAATTCATGGGTGAATTCTATAGGCTCAGTTTTATATTCTGTTTACAAAGAATATAAACAAAATCTGTTATTTGCTATGAAAGGAAGGCTTTTTGTCTCTAGTCAAAATTGTGATTTTTTGTATTTCCCATTTTATAAAGTTTCTACTGACTTCCAACTTTTGGAGATGAAGTCTTCTTTTTCCTTCTGTCAACACCTGATTGACCTCCTTTACCTGTCTGTAGTAGGGAGAATCCAAGATGATCCTTAATGAGCCACATTTTTGTATAATGTTCTTCTCTTGAATGAGAGCAGAACTGATGACTTGATTCTAGTCAGAAGAATATGGTCTAGGTGATAAGATAGTCATGCGCATAGTAATTTTGCATTATTTAATATTCAGTGTTAGCAGTCTGGAGGGAGAGATTCTCCTGCTGGCTTTGATGAAGTAAGCTGCTATGTTGTGAGAGGGCCAGTCAGCTGCTCCAGAGAAGAGCATAGAAGATATATATGATTGGTGTAGGGGTCTGAAATAGTAAGCCCAGAAGAATTGGAGAGAAATTTGCCAAAAATCACTTGACTATAGATGTGAGGGTCTATTTCCAAGTTCTTGATTTGTTTCCATTCATCAGTCTGTCTGTCTTTATGCCCGTACCATTGTGTTTAACCACTGTAGCCAAGTAATATGCTTTAAAGTCTGGAAGTTAGAGTCCTCCAACTTTGTTCTTTTTTAAGACATTTTTGGCTATTTGGGTCCCCTTACCCTTCCCAAATAAATTTAATTGGCTTTTCCATTTCTGCAAAAAAGTCTGTTGGGATTTTTGTCGGGATTGTGTTGAATTTGTGTTCAGCTTGGGTAGAATGGTCATTTCAATTTTATTTAGGCTCCAGTCCCTTAATCTGGAAAGTGCTTCCATTTATTTAAGTCTCCTTATTTTCTTTTAGCAATTATTTGTAGTTTTATGAATACAGGTCTTTTATGTTCTTGGTTACGTTTATTACTAAATATTTGATTCTTTTAGTCATTATTATAAATGGAATTTTTTTCCGGATTTCCTCCTCAGATGGCTCATCTGTAGTGTATAGAAACACTATTGATTTTTGCCTATTAATCTTGTATCCCGTCACTTTGCTGAACTTGATTATTATTTCTAGTATCTTTGTTGTGGGTTTTTTCAGGATTTTCGAGATATAGGATCATATCATAAGTGAATAGCAAATTTTACTTCTTCCTTTCCTATTTGGGTGCTTTTTATTTCTTTATCTAGCCTAATTGCTCTAGCTAGAACTTCTAGCACAATATTGAAAAACAAAAGTGACAATGGGCATCCTTGTCTTGTCCTGTTTCTGATCTCAGTGGGAAAGCTTTCAGTCTTTCCCCATTGAGTCCAATGCTCGTTGTAGGATTTTCATATATGTAATTTTCCATGTTGAGAATGTTTTCTTCTATTCCTATCTTTTGGAGTGTTTTTATCAAGAAAGGATACTGTATGTTGTCACATGCCTTTTCTGCACCAATCGAGATGATCACATGACTTTTTCCTTCAATTTATTAATGTGGTTTATTACACTAATTGATTTTCTTGTATTGAACCAGCCTTGCATACTTGGCATAAAACCCATTTGATCATGTACTTTTGGATTCAGTTTGCAAGTATTTTGTTGAATATTTTGTATCTACCTTCATCAGGGAAATTGGTCTGGAATTTTCTTTTTTTATAATTTCTTTATCTGGATTTGGTATTACAGTAATGTTGATTTCATAGATTGAGATTGGTAGCATTACTGCCTGTTCAATTATTTGGAAGCGTTTCAGCAAGATTTGTATTAAATCTCTTTCAATGATTGGTAGAATTCACATGTGAAGCCATCTGTCCTAGGCTTTTCATCTTTGTGAGGTTTTTGATGACTATTTTAATCTCTTTACTTGTGATAGGTTTGTTGAGGTCTTCTATTTCTTCCAGGGTCAGTGTAAGTTGTTCATGTGTTTCTAGAATTTGTACATCTTGTCTACATTCTCCAGTTTTTTGGTATACAGTTGTTCACAGTATCTTCTTACGATCTCTCTTATGTCTTTGGGGTCAGTGGTAATACCTATCCTTTCATTTCTGATTTTAGGTTTTTGCATGTCCTCTTTTTTTTTTTCTTTGTCAGTCTACATAAGGATTTATTTTTTGTTGATCTTCTCAGAGAACCAACTTTGGTTTTGCTGGTTCTCTTTATTGTATTTTTGTTCTCGATTTCATATATTTCTGCTCTGATCTTTACCATTTCTTTCAGTTGGCTTGGATTATTTTGCTGTTCTTTTTCTAGTTCCTCCAGGTGTGCAGTTATATCTTCAATTTTAGCTCTTTCTTCTTTTTTAATGTAAGCATTGAGGGCTATAAATTTTTCTCTCAGCACTGCCTTTGCGGTGTCCCATCGTTTTTTGGTTGTTTTTTTTTTAAGATTTATTTATTTTATTTTTAATTGCAACCCCCTCCCCCCAGGTGGTTCTCTTGGCTGTCTGTTTATTGTTTGCTAGCCTTCTCCAGGAGACACCAGGACCCAAACCTGGGACCTCCCACATGAGAGACAAATGCCCATGGCTTGTGACACATCTGCTCCCCGTGGACTTCGGCATGTGCTGGCTTGTGGCATCTGCTCATTTAGGCATCTGGTTATTGCTGTGGGGTGCTGTGTCTAGCTGTTGTTGTGGCGGGCTACAGCGTCAAGCTCTCCTTGCGGCTCCTGCGGGCATCTAGCACTCATTGTGATGGGTTGTGGGTATGTAGCCCTCGTTGTGGCAGAGTGGGGTGTCTATCTCTCATTACGGTGGGTTCTGGTGTCTAGCTCTTGTTGTGTGGGTGCGGGATTCTAGCTTTTCTTGCGGTGGGGTGCAGCATCTAAATCTTGTTGAGGCGGGTGTGTGCCTCTGCTTGTCTTCTCTTAGGAGGCAACGGGACCTGAACTTGGGATCTCCCATGTGGTAGGTGGGTGCCCAACTGGTTGAGCCACATCTACCTCCCTCCCTTAGGTTTTGGTACGATGTGTTCTCATTTTCATTCATCTCAAGGTATTTACTGAATTTATTTGCAATTTCTTCTTTGACACACTGATTTAAGAGTGTTGTTTAGTCTCCATATATTTATGACTTTACCCTTTTACCATCCATTGTTTATTTTCAGCTTCATTCCATTATGATCATGGAAAGTGCCTTGTATAATTTCAATATTTTTAAATTTATTAAGACCTGCCTTGTGACCCAAAATATGGTCTTTCCTGGAGAAGGATCCACGAGCACCTGAATAGAATGTATATCTTGCTGTTTTGGGGTGTAATGCTCTATAAACATCTGTTAGAGCTAGCTCTCCATTTCTTTCTTTATCTCTGTCCAGATGTTATATCCAATATTGGGAGTGGTATATTGACATCTCTACCTATTATTGTAGAGACATCGATTTCTCTCTTTAGTTTTGCCAACGTGTATTTTGGCAAATACATTTCATGTATTTGGGGCATCCAGGTTATGTACATAAATATTTATTATAGTTATTTCTTCTTGGTGAATTGCCCCCTTTATAATTATATAATGACCTTCTTCATCCCTCATAATAGTTTTGCATTTAAAATCTATTTTGTCCAAAATTAGTATTGCTCCTCCAACTTTTTTTTGGTTTCTCTTTGTATGGAATATCTTTTTGCATACTTTCAATTTCAACTTGGTTGTGTCCTTACATCTGAGGTGAGTCTTTTGTAGACAGCATATAGATAGCTCATATTTTTTCCTCCATTGTATCAGTCTATGTTTTTTTGATTGGGGAGTTCAAGCCATCAACATTCAATGATATTACTGTAAAGGCATTACTTAACTTTGTTCATTTTATCCTTTGGCTTTCTGTTGTCATATCTTACCATTGTCTGTCTTTTTACTCTTAAATTTACCTTTCCCAATAATCTTCATTTCTACACACTTCTCAAAGTCTCTCACTGTTGTTTTTTCCTTTCAGGCTGCAGCATTCCCTTTAGTATCTCTTTTAATTCTGGTCTTTTGTTAATATACTCTATGTTTTTGTTTATCACTGAGACTTTAAACTCATCCTCATTATTAAAGGGCATTTTTCCCAGTTACGAATTCTTGGCTGGTAGTTTTTTTCTTTCAGTACCTTAAATACATCATTCCATTTTTTTTCTCACTCCCATGATTTCTGATGAGAGGCTGGCACTTAATCTTATTGAGGCTCCCTTTTACATGATGCATTGCCTTTCTCTTGCTGCTTTTAGAATCCTCTCTTTATCTCTCATATTTGTCATTCTGAATAGCAGATGTCTCAGAGTAAGCCTATTTGGATTTATTCTGTTTGGAGTGCATTGTCCTTCTTGGATACTGCCATTTATGTCTTTCATAAGGGTTGAGAAGTTTTTAGCCATTATTTCCTCAAATATCCTTTCTGCCCCCTTTCCATTCTCTTCTCCTGCTGGAACACCGATAATGCATTGTTTGTCATTTCATGCTGTCATTCAGTTCCCTGAGACCCTGTTCCATTTTTTTCCCATCCTTCCTTTTTTTCTTCTCCTGTCTTTTCTAGTTTGGATGGTCTAACTTCAATATCAGTATTCTGGCTTTGAGAAATTCAAATCTGCTGTTATGTGCCTCTAATGTATTTTTAATCTCATCCTTCATGTCGTTCATTCACATAAACTGTTATTTTTCTTTGCAGGTTTTCAGTTTATTCTTTATGTTCACCCAATGTCTTCTTAGTATCTTTTATCTCTTTAGTCATATTTTCTTTCAATTCTTTGAATTGATTTAAGAGATTTGTGTGATCATCATTGATTAGTTCACTTAAATGTTTTATATTGTCAAAGTATTTGGTCTTCTCATCCTGTTTTCTAGTATGGCGTGTAATTTTTTGCTGATATGTAATCATCTAAATATATTGGTGAATTTACTGTCATGGTCAATATATCTCTTGCCTAGTGTTTTTTCCCCCCCCCCCCACAACTCTTCTTTGATTTTTGTTCAACTTATTCTAAGTCTTTAAAAATGCCCAGCCTGGGTAGCAGATGTCACTCAGTCAATTGGGCACCAGCCTCACACATGGGAGGTCCCTGGTTTGGTTTCCGGTGTTTCCTAAAGAAGACGAGCAGATGCCTCAATGAGCAGAAGCTTCAATGAGCAGATGCTGCAATGAGTAGATGCCACAATGAGCAGATGCTGCAATGAGTAGATGCCACAATGAGCAGATGCTGCAAACATCAGGGAGCAGAAATGTCTCAAGTGTTTGGGCAATTGCCTCCCACATGGGAGATCCCAGGTTCAGTTTCCAGTGCCTCCTAAAGAAGATGAGCAGACAACAAGCAGGCAGATGAGGGAGCCATTGGGGGTGGGGGGGGTGGGAATAAAAATAAATAAATAAAAATTTTTTTAAAAATTAAATTTCCCAGTTTAAGTTATCAAAAGCAGTCCAGGGCCTCAGTAACTGGGTATAGATTTTCTCCCAGGGGTGGGCCTAAAGAGACCTAAAAGCAGTCTTTCTCCTTGCAGTTTCCTGGCCAGCCAGCATTTGGCAGTCTTATGTGAAGCTTTCTCTGGTAGTGTTTCTTTCAACCTCTGTGTTCTCATATTTCTGGTCTGGCCAGAGTTAGGGTCAGTGCGGGCTTTGCTGGCTGAATTCACTGAAGAGAAACCCTCCGACACACTCTCCTTCTTTCCTTATACAGCAGATAGGGAGGAAGATGTCTGTTACCCTCTTAGTCGGTTGCAGTGGGTCAAGGGTTTTATTCAGGGTTTATGTCCTGAGGGTGGGGAATAGGGCCCTTCCCAGCTGCCAGAGAGATTTAGTAACTCACATTTGTTGTTTTGGGTTCTTCATCTCTGTCTCTCATCCTCCTGGGAGTTGTGCAGCACTCTCCTGGTCTGTTGACGCCCAAAGCAGTTTCCTTGGACAGCTTTTGGCCCTTTCCCAGTTGCTTTTGTGAAGAGAGTTGAGCCCTGCTTGCCTACTCTGATGCCATCTTCCTTAAACTCTCACTACACATTTCTTAGCTGTAGCTATGCTTTTATTCCATTAGTTTTATACTTTTTTGTTTCCCTTTGAACTTGTGATTTCCTTTATTCTTCCATTTTATTACTTTTTTTTGTACTAAACAAGAATTCATATCAAAAGTTTGAAGTGTATAATCTCTTAATTTGTTGAAAGATACATGGTTATCATATTTCTTGTCTCTTTGAAGAGAGCATTTGAATAGCCCTCAATCCTCCAGCTGGGCTAGCTGATCTTCTGCGATGGAGTCATTATTTTTGGATTTTTTTCACTTTCAAAGTGGTATATGAGTCAGAGTTTAACCAGGTAAGCAGCATCAGTAGGATATTTTTATTCAAAGTTCATTACAAGTTATTGGCTTATGTGATTTTGCAGGCTGCCTAACCAATCTGTAGGCAGGCCATCAGGAAAGGCAGAACGGAAATTTTGGGCTCTGGGTAAGGCCTTTGTCAACAGGTGGAAATTCTTCCTCATCACGGCATCCTCAAGTCCGCTCTAAGTTAAGGCTTTCAACTCATTGAGTCATGCTACTCCAGATTATTTATTTTCTCCCTTGCTTTAAAATTAACTGACTACACATCTACTCAAGTATGCTTTTGTATTATATATACTTTCCTGTGAAAAGTCTTCTTTGCTGTGCAGTTAACTTTGCATTCTTTCTGTTTTTTAGATTATTTTTTGCAGGTTTGTGTCTTCTATATTATTTTATTTTACATCATATATTATTGTTTCTAAGTCATTTGTATGAGTGAGGTCAAGGAGGGAAGTGAAGTAAGTGGTTTATTTCAATTTGCCTAACATGGATTTAGATACTCCCTTTATGGTTGGTTTTACTATCAGATATGGTAATATCCACTGAACTCAAAAGCTTCACAATTAGCAGTCCAAATCATCCTCTGATTATAAACAGAAAGAGAGGGCATTGATGGGTTCTGGGTCTGTCTCTTAACAGAAGTGTGATTTGCCTGAGAGAAAGAAATTAATATTTTACTCATAATAATATTTATAAGATTAATATTATTACTAATTATTATTATATATAATAATATTAATGTAATAATATTTATAATATTTAATATAATATTTTATATATTTTCTTTCTGCATTCTGGTGTAGAGTGATTGAAAGATTTGAATGTGTAACATCCTGAGAATCCAGAAACTTGTTTTTTATCAAGGAGACTAAAAAAGATGTGAGAAATTGAAAATGAACTTACAAATGGATTGTGGAGCCTCAGCTGAAACAAAGAAACAACAAAAAAATTTAACTTGAATGTGAAAGGAAGAATAGTTTTTTCTATTAGCCCTTTTCATTATTAATGCAATAGAATTCAGAATACTACAATATATTATTATATTAAATTTTTCATGAAAGTAATATGTATATTCTCATTTTCAAAAGTCACTTAATGTTACAGGCTTATAGAAAAAAAACTTTTTTCCTCCCCCCATCAATTCACAATCTGATTTGCTCTTCCAAATTAAAACTACTCACAACTTGAACACAGGCTCTTCCTCCGGAATTTATCTAAATATTTTTAAAAAACTTTCTGAAAATGTGAGTTCTTATATTTTATATTTTATATGATAGACACTGGCTCTCTCCTATCAAGGATGAGGCGTTCTTGATGTTCTATTTAACATCTCACCTTCTTAGAATTCTAAGATGACCCCCAAAGAGTCACATCCTTGGAAAAATAAATGTAGATTTTAAATTCAGTTTAACAGGAGCACAAAGAAAGAGAATTCAAGGAAAGAGGATATTTTTTCCCTAGCAGGTGTATTGAAAGCAATTACAGGTAATTGTTTAACATTGTGGTTGACTAAGATGGGTGATAACAATTGGAATGAATAGACTCACCACAAAGCTTAAAAAAAAAACAAACCTAAATCTAGGGAATGAAATGTCCACAGAGGTTTTATAAAACTTCAATATATTCCTGAGACTGTTGAAGGCCATGAGAATGTGAAGGGTTGCTCACATGTGCAGAGATGCTAGAAACCTCAGAAAAAACTATAGAGAGGCCTAAACTCTCATCTCTGGCTATCCTAGAGCCAATATACCAATAGGAATGAAGTTCTCAACTGCTTGCCTGAGTGTTAAATGAATGCCTCAATATGCACACAGAGTCCCTCAGCAAAGACAAGAAGACTTATTGGTCCAGGTGGTTAAGAGATTATCTGTGAAACCATTAGCTGACTGCTAAGTTAGTGGATAAGAGGCTTTAGTGACCACACATGACAAAAAATATAGACTTCAGAAAAGCCAGTAAACCTAACAACTATAACAAATAAGAAGAACAACAAACCCTGGAGAGGGGGAGAATCTGATCCAAGGATAAATTATATTATTTAAATGTTTGTTTTTGAAGAAAAAAATCATGAAACAGTCAAAAAACAAAACAAAACAAAACAAAAAAAAAACAAGGAAGGATAGCCCATACACAAGAATAAAGTTAACCAAAAGAACATGTCCTTGGGAAGGCTCTGTCATTGGACTTACTAGACAAAATATTAAGCCAGCTCTTTTAAATATGTTCAGGGAAACGGATGTGGCTCAAGTGATTGGGTTCCTGTCTATATAGGAGGTCCAGGGTTTGATTCACAGGGCCTCTTGGTGAAAGGCAAGCAGCCCAAGTGGAGAGCTCGCCCACACGGAGTGCTGGCCTGCACGGAGTGCTGGCCCATGCAGGAGTGCTGGCCTGTGCAGAAGTGCTGGCCCATGCAGGAGTGCTGGCCTGCACGGAGAGCTGGCGCAGCAAGATGACACAACAGAAAGAGACACAGGCATGACTATAAGATATGCACCAGACCAGGTAGCTATGGTGGCGCAAGAGATTGAGCACCTCTCTCCCACTCCAGAAGGTTCTAGGATTGGTTCCCGGTGCCGCCTAAAGAGAAGACAAGCAAACTCTGAACTAGATTGTTATAAGAAATGACATTACTTGCAATCTCCAGAAAAATCACAAAGAAAATAACTAAAAATTATACAGTAATAGAAATGACCAAGGATTTCAAACGGTATTCTAGAAAACATCTATTTAATGCTGAAGAAGCAGTAATGGATGAAAATGAAAACAGAAAAAAGACAACATATATAAAAAGACCAACAAAATGACAAATATAAATATTACCTTTTCAGTAATTACAGTAAATGTAGAGAAATGAAATACTCCAATAAAATGGCAGAAATTAGGAGAATAGATAATAAAACAAGGGAACACACTTTAGATTCAAAGTCACAAATAGATCAAAAGGAAAAGGATTGAAAAAGTTAAACCATGCAATAGGAATAACCGAAAGAGAGCTGGTGTGGCTATACTAAAGTCAGACAAAACAGACTTTAAGACAAAAATTTTTGCTAGAGACAAAGAAAGTTTTTTTATAATGATAAAAATTTCAATCCATCAAGAATAGATGACAACTATAAATGTATATGCACTCAACAGCAGAGCTATAAGATACACAAAGCCCATGACAGAAGTGAAGAGAGAGAGAGACATTTAAAAAACAATAGTTGAAGGCTTCCAAGGAAGATGGTGGACTAGGGAGCTCCAAGACTCACTCCTCATCTAAAAAGATATAGAGAACAACAAAAGTTGGCCTGAAACAACTGTTCAGGGTCTCTGGATGTCAGGGTAATACTGTCCAGCATCCAGGGAAGAGTGGGACAAAGATACTGAGAAACTGCAGTAAAAAACTCTGAGTAACATGCTTTGTGGTGACTGTCAGTGCCCAGCCCCCACCCTCGAGGCCAGTTGCTTTGGATCTGGTCCCTGGCTGGCTACTGTGAGTAGAGAGGAATGGGGAAACCCTCTTCACTTTGAATGAGTTGGGGGTAGGTCTGAGAACTGATTTCAGCTTTTGAACAGCTTATTTAGATCACTGGATTTGGTTCTGAACCACTGTACTGGACAGGGACTGCTGTGGCCATTGTATCAAACCCATCCCTCAAGGGTCAGAGCTTATGGAGGTTTATGGACACACTGCTTCCTTAGGCTGTGAATAACATTTTGCTGAAGATCGCCACCTGCTGGGCAGGTCAGGAAAGTGCAGCTTAGGGGAGCTGACAAAAAGTTTTTTTCTATATATCTTGACCCTCTTCCCAGGGATATTTGGAACCTGTCTGCACCCCCTTCGTGGGTCCCTGGCACTGCTTTGGCTGAAAAAACTGACTTGGGAAAGTCCTCTCTGTGGTGACCCTTCTCCCAGATTTTGCCCTCTAGGCAAAAGTAGATAAAGGCAATGAAAGGAGAATAAAAAAAATTATAGAGGCAAAGCAATAATAAACAAGAGATCGTGATTACCAGAGGAGGAGCAGGGAAAGGAAGGTCTCCTGGGGCTAAACAATTGCACAAACAGAGCAATCTTTAAAAATTATACTGCATACCCAGGGCAAGAATCAGATGTAAAAGAGTTGAATAAATATGATAAAAGCTGGGCTGTTCTAAAGGTGAGAGGTAATGGCTAAGGATTATGGGGTTTTCCTTTATGGAGAAATGAAAACATTCTAAAATTGATTGTGGTGATGAATGCACAACTCTGTGATCATACTAAAAGCCATCAATTGTGCACTTTAGATAGAATGTATCGTATGTGAATATATCTCAATAAAATTGCTGAAAAACACACACCAGTAGTTGGAGACATCAATACTTCACATTCAATAGTGGGTAGAAGAAAGAGTACTTCTGGTTTCCGTTGTTTGTTACTCACTGTTTAGGACTAGCCTTACTGAATATATTTTGGATTATGTTCTGTGCATCAACAAAATTAGTTATTACTTATCCAGTGGTTTTCAGCTTTATTAGTTTTGTTTCAGATTTTTATCTGCTTATGATTCCCCGCTTATTTCATAGACAATTTAGATTTTCCAATAAAAATATTTTTTTTTGTCTTAATGTAATGTGATTTCAAAAGTAGTTGAAGAAAAATGAAATGTTTCAAGTTTTCACTTTCAACCTCATACCTCAGTAATAATCTTTTAATCATGGCATTTATAAAACAGCTACCAGAAATTTACTGTAGGAAAAAACAATCCTTTTCTAATCCTTTGAGACCAAGGCATACTAGAGTTAAGGGACAGGGGGTCGGATGTGGCTCAACTGGTTGGGCGTCCGTCTCCCATATGGAGGGACCCGGGTTCGATCCCCGGGACCTCCCGGTAAAAAACAAACAAACAAACAAACAAAAAAACCCAAAACAAAACATAGAGTTAAGGGACAGAAAACCAACTTTCTTGATAGTCCTGAAATAGTTCCTACAACAACAGACACGTATAAATGTATAAGGTAACTTAAGGATAATATAAAATTTTTAAAAATTTAAAAGAGTGAACTTACAAATCTAGAAGTGATGACAATCAATTGTTAATGAATGCACACAAAATTTGAGATTCAAAAGAGGAACTTACTGACAGGTTTTGAAGTCACACCTGAAATTGGAAGAAAAACAAAAATATAGTTGGTTGCCCATTAGAAGGATATTAATTTTCCTTAACTTTTCTAAAATAACTGAATAGAAAGTAAAATTTATATGGTGTATTTAAGTTTAATTTTTCTTATATTAAAATGCTTGTTTTAAAAGTCCTATTATTGTATGAAATAAACCCCCATTTTGTCACCCATCCCTTCCTATCTGCAATGACCTTTTCATTAAAAGTTTGGGGGGAGGCTATTTAATATTTGATTATGTAATATCTGTTTGCTCTCTCATGCTTTCTTAATTTTTAATAATATTCATTGGCTTCTTACTATGGACACCAAGGTTTGGCTTGTTTTTCTACCCTTCTCTAATTCACTCTCATCTCCCACCCTTTCCAATAAACCACATCACTTTTTTTGTTAACCAGTATGTTGTGTTATTAATATCATGGCCATGTAAATAATATTCTTAGTTGAATCATGTATTATCACAGTTTTCCTGGGGAAAAGTTGCTTTTCTCTCCACTTAATTTTTGAATTTTATTGTGATTTTTCAAAAATTTTCTGTAGGTTTATGCATTTTATTATTGTATCTGCCATTTTAGTGAGCTTCTGAAAGGAAGAAGAAAGTGCTTTTCAGTTTTCGTACTATGGGACCTGATACTGTCTTCAATGGTGGTTTTACAATCAAACATGGTAATATCCAGAATGCCCAAAATTCTCATAATTACCAGATCAAATTGCCTGCGGATTAGAAGCAAAATGGGAGGTACTAATGTATTCTAGGATGCTTCCCAGAATGCAAATGAAATCAGCCATCTTTTGGATATATGAGAGGAGATTAATATTTTTTTTTAGTCTTGTCTAAAACTTGAAGTTATTACAGCCTGAGAACTCCGAGTCTGCTTTGTAAATAGTAGTCGTAGCAGATTTTCCAAAGTGACAGTGTATTTAGGGGTGAATTCTACAGGCTCAGTTGAAACACAAAGAAAATAAACAAAACTTATTTGCTGGTGAAAGGAAGGCTTTTTTTCTCTAGTCAAAATTGTGAATTCTTGTATTTCCCATTTTATAAAGTTTCTACTGACTTGCAGCTTTTGAAGATGAGGCCTTCTTTTTCCTTCTATCAACATCTGATTGACCTCCTTTCCCTTTCTGTAGTAGGGAGAATCAAAGGTGATCCTTAATGAGCCACACTTGTGTATAATGTTCTGCTCTTGAATGAGAGCAGAACCAGTGACTTGATTCTAGTCAGAAGAATGAGGTCTAGGTGATAAGATAGTCACTTGCATGGTAATTTTGCATTATTTAATATTCAGTGTTAGCAGTCTAGAGGGAGATTCTCCTGCTGGCTTTGATGAAGTAAGCTGCTACCTTGTGAGAGAGCCAGTCAGCTGCTCCAGAGAAGAGCATAGAAGAGATATAAGATATGGTGCAAGGGTCTAACAAACCTGAAATATTAATCCCAGAAGAAATTGAGAGAATAGTGTCAAACAATCTCTTGACCATAGATGTGAGGATCTATTTCTGAGTTCTTGATTTGTTTCCATTGGTCAATCTGTCTGTCTTTATGCCAGTACCATTGTGTTTTTACTGGTGTGGCCAAGTAATATGCTTTAAAGTCAGGAAATAAGAGTCCTCCAACATCCTTCTTCTTTTTAAAGAAATTTTTGGCTATTTGGGTCCCCTTACCCTTCCAAATAAGCCTATCTGGCTTTTTTATTTCTTTCTTTATCCCCATCCAGATATTATATCCAATACTGAGAGTGGTAAATTGACATCTCTAACTATTATTGTAGAGACATCGATTTCTCTCTTCAGTTTTGCCAATGAGTGCCTCATGTATTTTGGGACATCCCGGTTAGGTGCATAAATATTTATTATAGTTATTTCTTCTTGGTTAATTGCCCTATTTAGAATCATATAATGACCTTTTCCATCCCTTATAACAGTTTTGCATTTAAAATCTATTTTGTCCAATATTAGTATTGCTCCTTGCAGCAGTTTGGCAGTTTGATGTAATTGTGAATTCCAAAAGTATATAGTGATTTTATTTTGTTTTGTTCTTTGTTTGATTATTTGTTTTTTTTTTCCGTCTCTCTTTTTTTTTCCCCTGAGTTTCCTTATGTTTGTTTCTTGCATGTAAGCTTATCACACTTGTTTCTTTTTCCTAGTAAGTGTATTTGATTATTTTATGGACTAAATGTTCATGGAGGATTTGGATCACAGAAGGGTTACAATGGGTACTGCGGGGGATTATTGGGGGGAGGGTGTCTGGGGGGGGTTTCGTGGGGATTGGTTCAACCTAATATACATGAAAGATATACAAAATCATTCAAAGGATCGGGGGATGGGGCATGGTCACGATGGGTGGATAATCACACAATAAATGAGGGAATCTGAATTCCTAGCCTGGAGAGCTCTGCCACAATCTCCAAGGGAGCAGCAATAGTCCTCTGAGTGTAGGGACAGTCCCTGTCAAGATAGGATGACCCACTGATGTTTTTTTTTTTTTTTTTTTTTTTATTGATGACTACCCTTGTGAGTCTTTGCTCTTGTAAATGAGACTTAGCCTGCAGTTGTGGGGTGCCTAAGGGTTGCCACCTGTGAGCCTCCTTGTTGCTCAAATGTGGCCTCTCTCTAAGCCAAACTCAGCATATGATTGCATTACCTTCCCCCCAACGTGGGACATGACTCCCGGGGATGAGCCTCCCTGGCAACGAGGGATTAATACCAAGTGCCAACTGGCAGCTTTTGCACAGTGGCAGTATCGTAGCCAATGAGGTTTATCCGAGGCACGATTATTGCTAATTGAAAACTTTTCCCAAGTGCCAACTGGCAACACAACTGGAAAAAGACCTTGAATAAAAGGGGGAAATGGTAAAGACAAATGAGTTCAAGTGGCTAAGAGACTTCAAAGAGAGTCGGGAGGTCATCCCAGAGCCTCAGTAGGAGCTCATAGAACATCTAAGTGCCTATCACCCCACTCAGTGGGGTTCCTGAGAGCTCTCGAGACACCCTGGTCCTATATAAGGAGGGATAGCTCCAGAGACTGATGCCTTATCAGTGGGTTCTATTTTGGAATCTGTGCTCCTGAGAGTGACAGAATTAGACTCAAATAAGTCCTCTATGCACATGGTTCACCAGTCCCTTCTATTCAAACCTACATGTGATGCTGGAGTTTCTTAGGTATACTTCCAGAGACTGGAGCCTCCCGCCTACCTATGTGCCAGGTGTGCATGAAATCTAGGTGGAGCTGCAACTCCTACCCTACAGCTCAATGGACTCATCCAAGTCACCTGGTGAGGAGACAACGATGGGAAATGGCCATCCCAGGGAATGGAGAGGGCCTACATCTGCAGGCAGGATCATCCCACCCACCATATCCATGGGATATAAGCCCTCTCTCACTTGGAGTTGGAGTGGACATCACCATCCCAGTCGCCTCTGGATTGGGGGAAGAACTATGGACTAAAGTGGACTTGATGGTATTCTCTTGCTCACATATGGTGATTCTTGCAATGCAAGAAATTATAACAATGAGGTGGAGCCAGTGGCCACTTGACAGTTTTTGGGTAGGGAGGGGATGAGCAGTTGAAATACAGGGGCTTCTTTGGGAGTTGGAGGCTGTCCTGAGTACTGTTGTGGCATTGGATGCAGGCCATTTTAAATCAGCACACACCACTCATAACTGAGTGGGAGAGAGTGTGGTCTACAGTGTGAACTGTGGTCTATGGTTGGTGGCAAGGCTCCAGGATGTGTAAGTTCATTGAGGTTGGTGGGCCACACTGTGGGAGATGTTTGTGTTGGATGTGGTGGGAGGTGTGGGAGGTGGGCAACATGGGAATCCCAGTGGGTTCCGTGTAATATTTTAGGTAATCTAAGTACCTCTTAAAATATATGTATATATATATATATATAAATAACATTTTTGTAAGCAAATACACATATATGCATATATATTTACATATCATTTTGCAAATGTTTGTATGTATTGTGAGAATTTTGATTTTTACCCACAATAAAAAAATAAATAAATAAATAAATAAAAAACAAAAAAACAAAAGTATATAGTGGATCATGCTTGTAAACTGATCTGCTATTCTGGGCATGATTAAGTTATGATTAGGGGGTTAACTGGGCCATGTCAGTAGGGCATTGAGCCCCACCCCTTGGTGGGGCGGGAATCAAATATAAAAGGCATGGCAAGAAGAGAGTTGAAGCAGTTTTGATGTTGGTGTTCTGGTGAGGAAGGAGAAAAGGCCCCGGGATAGAGACGAGCCATTCACCTGAGAGTTCACAGCTGGCCTTGTGGAGAGAAGCAAAGCCTAGAGAGCATCATAGTCTACAGCTGACCTTGTGGTCTGTATTTTTACTCTTAAATTTACCCTTCCTAATAATTTTCATTTCTATACTCTTCTCCAAGTCTGTCACTCTTGTTTTTTCCTCTCAGGCTGCAGTACTCTCTTTAGTTTCTCTTTTAATTCTGGTCTTTTGTTAATATATTCTGTTATTGTTTGTCACTGAAGACTTTAATCTCACCCTCATTGTTGAAGGGCATTTTTGTCAGTTACAAATTCTTGGCTGACAGTATTTCTCTCAGTACCTTATATACTTCATACTATTTCTTCTTACCTCCATGATTTCTGATGAGAGCTTGGCCCTTAATCTTATTGAGGCTCCCTTTTATATGATGCTTTGTTTTTCTCTTCTGCTTTTAGAATCCTCTCTTTATCTCTGATATGTGTCATTCTGAATAGTAAGTGTCTTGGAGTAAGACTATTTGGATTTATTCTATTTTTGGGTGCGTTGTCCTTCTTGGTTACTGCCATTTATGTCTTTCATAAGGGTTGGGAAGTTTTCAGTCATTATTTCCACAGATATACTTTCTGCCCCTTTTCCATTCTCTTCTCCTGCTAGGACACTGATAACATGTATGTTTGTGTGTTTTATGCTGTCATTCAGTTCCCTGAAACCCTGTTCCATTTTTTCCAATCCTTCCTCTTTCTGTTCTCCTGTCCCTTTCAGTTTGGACGTTCTGTCCTCGATATCAGTATTCTGTCTTGGAGAAGTTCAAATTGCTGTTTTGTGCCTCTAATGTATTTTTAATCTCATCAGTCATGTCTTTCATTCCCATAAACAGTTATTTTTCTTTGCAGGCTTTCAATTTATTCTTTATGTTCACCCAGTGTCTTCTTAATAAACTTTATCTCTTTAGTCATATTTTCTTTCAATTCCTTGAATTGATTTAGGAGGTTTGTGTGATTATCATTGATTAGTTGTCTTAAATGTTGTATCTTGTCAAGGTATTTGGTTTATTCTTTTGGAAGTGCCTTAAGTTATCAAAAGCAGTCCAGGAACTCACTAATTGGGTGCAGATTTTTTTTCTGGGGTCGGACTAAAGAGAGGTCTAAAAGCAGTTTTTCTCCTTGCAGTTTCCTCGCAGGCCAGCACTTGACAGTTATTTGCGAACCTTTGCCTGGATTTGTTACTTTCATCCTCTGTGTTCCCGTGCTTGTGGTCTGGCCAAAGCTGAGAGTCAATGCGGGCTTTGCTGCCTGAATTCACTGAAGAGAAGCCCTCTGACATACCCTCCTTAATTCCTTGTACAGCAGATAGGGAGGAAGACGTCTGTTATCCTCTCAGTTGGCTGCAGTGAGTCAAGGGTTTTATTCAGGTTTAATGTATGAGCGTGGGGAATGGGGCCCCTCCCGGCTGCCATAGAGGTTTATAACTTAGATTTGTTGTTTTGAGTTCTTCATCTCTCTCTCTCACACTCTCCTGGGAGTTGCACAGCGCTGACCTGTTCTGTTGACCCGCAAAGCAGTTTCCTCAGACAGCTTGTGGACCTTTCCCAGTTGCTTTTGTGGAAGAGTTGAAACCTGCTTTCCTACTCTGACGTGATATCATCTTCCTGGAACTCTCACTGCGCATTTCTTAACTGAGCTGTAGCTATGCTTTTATTCCATTGGTTTTACATTTTTTTTTGTTTCCCTTTGGAACTTGTGATTTCCTTTATTCTTCCATTTTAGTACTTTTTTTGGTAGTAAACAAGAATTCATGTCAAAAGTCTGTTTGAGGGAAGCAGATGTGGTTCAAGTGGTTGGGCTCCCGTCTACCATATGGGAGACCCTGGGTTCGGTTCCTGGGGCCTCCTGGTGAGGGCAAGCTGGCTCATGCTGGCGGAGATCTGACAGCTCACACCCATGGAGAGCTGGTGCAGCAAGATGACGCAACAAAAGGGGAGACAAGCAGACACAGAGTAAAACGCTCAGCAAAATGAACAGAGAAAGCAGACAGTGAGCACAAACGGCAAGGGAGGGGGAATAAAAAAAATTCTGTTTGAAGTGTATAATGTGTTAATTTGTTGAAAGACATGTGGTCATCGATCAGATTTCTTGTCTCTTTGAAGAGAGCTTTTAAATAGCCCTCAATCCTCCAGCTGGATTAGCTGATGTGCAGTGGAGTCATTGTTCTGGGATTTTTTTCACTTTCAATGTGGTATATGAGTCACAGTTCAACAAGATAAGCAGAATCAGCAGGAGATTTTTTAAAGAGTTCATCACAAGTAATTGGTTTATGTGATTTTGCAGGCTGCTTAACCAATCTGTAGAGTAGGCCCTCAGGAAAGGCAGCATGGAAATTTAGGGCTCTGGCTATGGCTTTTGTCCACAGGCAGAATTTCTTTCTCATCAGGGAAGCCTCAACTCTGCTCTTAGTTAAAGCCTTTCAACTCATTGACCTGCGCTCATCCAGGTTATCTAGGATTATCTCCCTTGCTTAAAATTAACTAACTATGGACTTTTAGTCACATCTACAAAATACCTTCACAGCAACATCTAGATTAGTGTTTGATTGAATAACCGGGACTGTAGTCCTAGCTAAGTTGGCACATCAGAACAGCATCACCCTCTATGCCTTGCCATAGTAGCACGCATACACCTTTCCTTATACCATACTTAATCTCCATATAAAGACAGTGATAAAGTTATACTTCGCCTCGCATGATAAGGAGGCAAAGTCCTTAGTTAACCTTATTCTTTTTCACTGATATCCTGCAACTTAAATCCTGTGATATAATGTTAACTATTATTAATCCATTTTGTGATAGGTGATAAGCTGATAAGAGAGAGAAGAAAAGAGAAAATATGTAGCTAAGAATTACAAACATTAATAATAAAACGAGAGGTTGTTCAGTAACGTGAACATCTCTGGCTGCACTAGGAAGGAACTCAGAAGGTTGCGTTTGAAGCGGAACCCGACTGGCCCCATTCGACTCCTTTTTAGCTTTTTCTGACTTCGATCACTTTGCGCCTAGGGAATGTTCTCAACATCAGAAAACGTACACTTTAACGGCAGCAACGTAGGACCCCTGTTTTATGGGCACTCCCATCAGCCTTACCGGCATCCTTGGTACCTGCACTGTTTCCATCTTCATCCACTCAGCATTCATGGGACAGGTTTGGGAAATGAAAATCCTTACTTTCTGCAATTAGTGGCACTGAATGAGTATCCTGGTTTTCCTGTGCCACCATATTCATGGCCTACCAGAGTTAACAGCAGATCTACATTGCCTATGTTATTTCATATGGCACAATTTTGGCATCACGGCAGCTTTGGGAAAAAAATGAAAAATAAAGGCACACAAACTGATCATCAGTGGAATGGAAACAAATGGAAAAAACAAAACATCCACTCAGAAGCAGACAGCCGTGACAGAGATGGTGGATTCTCTTTGTATGACCTGGCCTGTGGTAGAGCCATGCCAGAGAATGTGGTGCAGCACAGTCTGCTTTCAAGGAGTTCCTGTGAAAGGATGGGTGCTCTCTATGAAGATGGCATTATATGTAATGATGAGCAAGGAGCTGCTGTGCTGTCAGAGCAGTGTTCTGTAGTGGCAGGAAACAAACAGACCTTGAAGCGGGGCTCTGATAAGAAGATGAGCTTGGGTAAAGAAATGAAGGGTTATGGAGCTGTTCCCAGAATCCTGTCACCTTCAGATAAAGAAAAACCAGGAGACAAGGCCCAGTTGATTAGAGGACAAAATCCCCTGAGATCAGAATGGTGCAAGTCAGCTGAAGATATGCGTGAGGAGTGGAGTGACGAGGAGTGGGAGTCACTTGATCTGTGCAAAGAAGCTGTTCATGACCTAAGTAAGCCTTGAGCCCATCACCCAGCACCCATTCAGTGATGGAGAAAGAAAGCTAGACACTGGTATTGGAAGCCATGGTTCCCCTCAGAAATGCCTTCCTTCCCCTACCTGGCTGGACAGTTTTGACCATTTTGCTGATAAAGTGGTCTCCTGTAATATGAGCATGTTCGAGAAAAACTTGTACAGGGTGGTGCCACATGAGGAATATCTTGCTTGGTGTAAAAAGGCTTCAAGAAAGACTCGGAAGTCACACTCTGGCATGGCGACGAACTTGGGAAAAACGAAAGGTTACAGGAATGGTCCCAGAGTCCTGTCTCCTTCAGATAAATTAAAAACCAGAGACAAGGCCCAGACGATTAAAAGCCAGAATTCCCTGAGTTCAGGAGGGTCTAACACTGCTGAAGATGTGAGCGATGAGGAGTGGAAGCCAATGTACCTCCGGTCAGAAAAGTGCAGGCCAGCTGAAAACATGAGTGAGGAGGAGGAGTGGAAGCCACTCCATCTCCAGTCAGAAGAGTGCGAGTCAGCTGAAGATGTGAGCAAGGAGGAGGAAGAGGAGAATGAAGTGGAGGAAGAGGAGGAAGAGGAGGATGAAGAAGAGGAAGAGGAGAAGGAAGAGTGGAAGCCCCTTGACCTCCAGTCAGAAGGGTGCAAGTCAGCTGAAGATGTGAGCAAAGAGGAAGAGGAGGAGGAGGAAGAGGAGGAGGAAGAGGAGGAGGAGGAGGAAGAATGGAAGCCATTCTACCTCCCTAAGATAATTAAGAATAGACATTACTTTTTTTGTTGTTTGTTGTTCTTTATTTTAATAAGCTGTATCTGAACACATTAGTTTTTTTTTAAAGCAGTTTCCTTTATGAACTAATGTTCATGAATATACAACTATGCCATGTATTACTGACTATACACTTTGGATGGATTGTATGCTTTATTAATATGTATCAATAAAATTGATTTGTTTAAAAAATAAAAAAAATAATAAAATGAGAAAGTATACTCATAAATATTACAATCCTTGTTTCTGCAATTGGTCACATGGTGGTAGCTGGTATGGCTAACTACTATTCTTCCATTACCCATTCCATATTTTCTTTGTCCTCATCAAGTGCCTCAGCTGGTCTTGGTTCTTTGCCTTTTGGGATGAAGTGCCATTAGCAGTCCTGCCTTAATTAGATTTGTTGTAGTTTTCCATTGACTTTAATTACAGGACATGATAATGCAAATGGATGCCCTAAGGTATTTCCTATATTCCACACATACTCTTCTTTACCCCCCCTGTGTTGTAACAGCCCATTTTTCTGTTGGTAACCCCGTTATTTGTCTCTTGGTTCAAAGGTGTAAGTCCCTTAAAAGTGCTTGGGTGGCAGGTTCAACTTTCAGTTCAAAGGAATAGTTTTGTCCTTTTGGAAGCCTTCCTCCTTTTAGATTTAAAGTCTCTAGACCAGCAAAACCTATATTCCTGGAGATGAGGCAAAAATTTTGCTAGAGGATCCGTAGGGATTCCTGGACCCATAAATCTTGACTATGGTGGAAACAGCATCATGTACACGGATTCAGAGCAATATACAGCATCTTGGAGAGCGTTGCCTCAACCCTAGAAGGTATTGCCATCTAGGTCGTTCTGTAACTGAGTCTTCAAAGGCCATTCCTCTGTTCTATCAAACTATCTGTATTAGGATAACAGGGAACATGTTAAGACCAGTGAATTCCATGAACTTGGGTTCGTTCCCACACTTCCTTTGCTGGAAAGTGAGTTCCTTGATCAGAAGCAATGTTGTGTAGGCTACCATGGTGATAGATAAGGCTATTTATAAGTTTACAGATGGTAGTATTGTGTGCAGGGAAGTCAAATGTATAACCAGAGGAAGTGTCCTTTCCAGTAAAAATGAAGTGTTGCCCTTTCCATGATGGAAACAATCCAATGTGTTCAACACTCCACCAGTTACCTAGCTGATCACCTCGAATTGTATCATATTATATACTCGTTGTTTTGTGCTGTTTGCCGATTCAGCCACTCCAGCCATTGCTGAATTTTGTATTAAAAATAGACCTTACTGTGCAAACTCTTCTTTGCTGTGAAGTTAATTTTTGCATTCTTTCAGTTTTCTTAGATTAATTTTTGCAGGTTTGTATCTTTTTATTATTTTTTCTCAGTCATTTGTGTGAGTTTTAGGTGGGGAGAGAACAAAGAGGTTCTTTTCAATTTGCCTAATATGGATTTAGATACTCCAATAATGGTTGGTTTTACTATCAGATATGGTAATATTTGTCAAACTCAAAACCCTCACAATTAGCAGGCCAAATCATCCCTTGATGATTTGTAACAGAAAGGGAGGGTACTGGGTACTCTTGCAGAATACATGAGTGTATTAACATGAGTATGCTTTTTCTGGGAGAAATACTTAAAAAGAATACCACACTCCAAAATTATGGTTTCATATTTTCTTCAGATATACATGGAATATTTACAAAATTGTTCATATACTGAACCACATAGTACTCTTGACAAATTCCAAGTAACTGAGGTAATTTGGAATATGTATGTATGTGTGTGTGTGTGTATATATATATATATATATATATATATACTTTTCTCAGTCATTTGTGTGAGCCACTGGTGGAAAATATACAGTAATATTTTTTTTATATAGAGTGATTAAAAGATCTTAAGTTACAACAGCCTGAGAATGCAGAAGATTTCTTTTTTCCAAGAGACTAACACAGATATGCATAGCAAGCTTTTCATTCATTATAAGTCATGGATATATGTCTCGGTGTGTATCTTATAATTCTGCCTTTAGCCAAATGCTGTGTTTTTAAAAACAGTATCTGTTAGTTTTTCTTGTCTTGCTTACCTCCTTTCTTGACTGTATGTGGGTGATTTTGTATTACCAAAAAAAAAAAAAAAAAAAAAAAAAAAAAATCACAAATATTGTGAAAAGGAGGTATAATAGGTATACAAGAGAAGCAAATCAGTATTGTAAACTTAAAGTACAATTTTAAAGGTCATTATCATCAGCATGGATTTTTAAAAAATCTTTTAAAAACCTGCTATATACTTTGCCAATTTCGTGCTTTTGAGGTTTGCTTCTCCTATCAAATGAAATCAGTGAAAATGTCATTCAGCTACTGAATTGATATTATTATATCAAAAACGTTTCCAAGATGACAATTGTCATTATTTACTATTTTATCTCCAAGCTCATTATCAAATGAGAAGTATCAAGAATGAGAGGTCAGAATCCCTTAGCCAGATTGCTCGGTTTTCCACTGGCAGTTAAACTGCATTGGAACTAAAGGAAAAAAAGTAAAGCAAAACCCTAAATTAGAGTCATAGTTGTTTGTTTGCATATATAGTGACAGTGTTGGAGGCATCATCTTCTCAGTGATGAGTGACTGGATGAAGAGATATTATTTGGCATTTTGTTATGGTTGAATTAAAGGACGTTGTTCTTTTTCCTTTAGGTTTAGGATAATGTACTAAGGTTTCGGATGTTGCTCCTATCTTAGTTTAATTTTGAGTAATAAAAGAGAGAGGAAGGGTGGAGTTAGGCTTTTTCAATGTTTTTTCCTAAAGTGTGATAGTGCTGATGTTTCTACAATTTTACATATAATATGTGGCTATGAAACCATATATCTTACTTAAGTAACTAAAAATCATTGTCTATTATTTAAAGCCAACAAAACAGTATAGCAGTTTGTTAAGTTCAATAATGTTAAGTATTGTATAGAAATAGTATTGGAGGCAAAGTTCAGTTGATGACAATTGTGTATTTGTTACTGATGCTCTAAATTATTTTTAATAAAGAAAATTGTATTATCACAAAAAACAGATATGAGAAATTGAAAATGCACTTACAAATGGATTCTGGAGTCTCAACTGAAACAAAGAAAACCAGAATTTATTAATTTGTTTGAATATAAAAGGAAGACTAGTTTTCTCTACCAGACTTTTTCATTAACACAATAAAATGTAAAATATTCTGATATATTATTAAAATTAAATATTTTCATCAAACGTATATATTCTAATTTTCAGATATCAACTAATGTTATAGGCTTGTAGCAAAAACATTGTTCCTTCTCATAATCAAATTTGCTCTCCCAAAACACAAATCAGCCTTTGTATTTGTAGGCTCTTTCTTTTGGAATTTATCTAAATATTTGTAAAGAGCTTTTGAAAATGTGAATTCTTATATTATTCACTGACTATCTTCTATCAAAGATGATGCCTTCTTGATCCTCTAGTCAACACCTCACTTCCTTTACCTTTCTGTGGGAGACAAATTCTAAAATGACCCCCAAAGAGTCTCATCCTTGAAAAATAAATGTAAATTTAAAATACAGTGTAATAAAAGCACAAAAAGCTGAAAGAGAATTCACGTGTTCTAAACCTTTTATATTATCTTGTAAATATTAAAAGCTGTCATTTGTATTATATTCTAAATATAATATATTCATAATTAACATGTTAATATATTGTTTATTGGATAACCAATAAAAATAGTAATAGAATATATACAAATCTGTTAGGGGAGGAGGATATGGAATTTAAAAAGGAAATTTATCCAAAAGAATGCGAAAAGGAAAAAAAAATCAGAATAGTTTGGATAGTTTGGGAATATGTAGTAAGATGTTATTTCTTTTTTTTTTTTTAAGTATATTTTTTATATAAACAGCTCTCAGTTCTAATTTCAGCTGGCTTGTTTTCAAAACATGATACCCGATGGCAAAGAACAGGATTTTTTCAGAGTTCTTACATAGTTTTGATGTGGTGCAGGGCACTGGATTGAACAAATACAGCCCACAGAATTAAGAATGTGGACATTTGAATATACAGGATCATGCGAAACAGGGAATTCTGAAGTTTTATGGCAGGGGTTTTTGAGTGGAAAATTCTCTCTCATGGGATTTTTTTCTTCATTCTGTTTTGAAACAGTGTCTTTGTCTTCCAGTGTCCAAGCAAGCATGTAACTAACTTTTCTTTGATGAGCCAAAGCTTCTTCTTTATCATTCAACAGATCTATTAGCATCTTAAAGACTTCTTGAGGATTATCCTGGTCTTCAGTCTTCTTAGAACTGTTCTCTGAAGGGAGCATATCCAACAGTTTCTGCCCTAAGCTCTTCTTATTCCCTTGTGATGGTATACCATCTTCTTTAAGATGCTTCCAATTTATCCGTTTTGTTGCTTTTTTACACATTTTATCCATTTGTGTCAATCTTAGTGCCTGGTCACTTTTCCTCATTAATTGTTGCTCAAATGCAATTCTGAACGCATCTGCCATTAAGTAAGCTTCTTCTTTACTCTTCTGCAAGAGTTCCAACTCTTGTTTGAGGTGAAGAAGCCGTTTCCGAGTGGATGCTGCCATTTTGGCACAGGAACAGGGGGTCCCTCCAGGACCACGACAAAGGCAGGCTCCAAGGACCGCAAGCTCAAGATCTGAAATCTCTGTAAAGCAGCTACTTTTACTATGGCACATGTTTTCCTGAGCCATCTTCTCCTGTTGATATCAAGCATTGCAAGGGCCTCCAAATACTGTTGGTTCAAAATTGCATTTTCAGACTTCAGCATTTTAATTTCTTCTGTTTTCAGTTTCAGAGTTTCTTTGAGGACTGCATTTTCACAGTTTAGTCTGTCACATTTTTGGGTCCAAGATTCCTCTATATTTTTCAATCTATTCTGATCAAATTCTATTTCCCACTGTAAGGCATTTACTTCCTTCTCCAAGGATCTCTTTTGTTCCACAGTTTTTTTAAACACTGCCTGGGTATGACGTGTGGCTTTGCCAAATATTGCCATGCTTTGAAGAATCTTCAATGCTTCTTCTTTACCTTCAAGTTGTCTTTGAGATGCCTCAAGCTCAGTTTTTAAAATTTCTACCTCCTCTAAAGTTTCATGAAGACGTTGCCTTAATTCTACATTTGACAGTCCTGAATTAGAATCTGACAGATCTGGCCCCTGGCATCCTCCTTGGCATCCCTCGGGGTGGGGATCTGAGCCAGATTCTGGCCCGCCCACGAGCTCCCTCCCGCCGCGCTCGCCCAGCCTGTCGTCCCCTGTCAGATGTTATTTCTTAACCCAAATATGTAATTATA
The DNA here is from genome assembly GCA_026826555.1 of Tolypeutes matacus. Taxonomy (NCBI): domain Eukaryota; kingdom Metazoa; phylum Chordata; class Mammalia; order Cingulata; family Chlamyphoridae; genus Tolypeutes; species Tolypeutes matacus. The sequence continues at coordinate 768,723 of JAKSZT010054094.1, read as the reverse complement.
TTGAAAGTAATTGAGGGAGTGTATTTGGCACCTGCTTCACACATGGGAGGTCCCAGGTTCAGTTCCTGGTACCTCCTAAACAAATACAAAAAACAAAACAACAAGCAAAACAAAAGAAAAAACCAACTCAGAAGAGCTAATGTGACTCAGTGGTTGAGCACTGGCTTCCCAAATATGAGGTCCCAGATTCAATCCCCGGTCCCCAGTCCCTCAAAAAAAAAAAAAAAAAAAAAAAAAAAAAAAAGTGATCTACTTTCTGTAATTACAAGACAAGGATTTCCATTCTTGTTTAAAAAGTAAAATCCAACTATGTATTGTTTGCAAGGCACACCTTAAATATACAGGTATAGAAAAGTTGAAACAAATGAAAATTAACCAAGAATAGCATCATGCTAGAATGTGAAACTAAGCCAAGTTAGCCTTTAAGGCAAGCAGAGTTTCAGTAGCCAAAAACTGGCATTATTTAGCATAAAAGGGTCAAGCAAAAGGAAGATATACAATTTAAAGTTATATATATATATGTTACTGTCAACATTCCATCCCACAGATAGAATGAATAAGAGAAACAGGCAAATTCATAATTATAGTGGAAGATTTTAACACTTTTTTTCCAGTAACTTACGGATGAAGCAACAAGATGAATGAGATATAAAAGAGTTCACAACAGAGTAAACATAGTTGAACATACTTGACCTAATTGATGGTTCAAGAATGCCACACTCCAAAATTATGGATACATATTTTTTTTCAGTTATACAAGGAATATTTACAAAATTATTCATATTCTGAACCACAGCCTAAGTCTTGATAAATTCCAAATGACTGAGGTAATTTAGAATATATATACACTTAGTCATTTGTGTGAATTACTGGTGGAAAATATATAGTATAGATATATGCATATATATACAATAGACTTAATCTAGAAATGAATGTTAAAAAGATAACTTTCAAAAGATCTTTCAAAAAAGATCTCATTTTTGAAATTATGCAATACATCTCTAAATTCAAAGAAGAAGTTAAAATGCATATTAGAAACTATTCTGAAAAAATGATAATATAAAGCTGCACATAAAAACTTTTGGGATGGAGTTAAGTTTATGTTTAAAGGAAATTTTATAGCTTTAAGTACATAATTTAGAAAAGAAAAGCTCAAAAATTAGTAATCACTGCATTTATCTGAACTTGATATATGTTCAGATATGAAAGAAGAAGAGGCTTACAGAGAAAATGGTGGAGTAAGCACCTCTGAAATTTTCTATCCTATGTAAAAGGAACTAGCAAAGATGGTCAGAATCAACTTTTCCCAAGTCATGCAAATTAGCCAAATCTTTCAGCAATCTCTGGAACACTTACTCAAGAGAAATGCCTGATTGTTCATAAGAACAGGAACGTTATGGCTTTTTCTCTTTCCCTGTCCCCCACTCGTGAGCTTTGTGGTAGCCTTGAAAATAAACAAGCTGCATGTGCAGTGAAATCCATCATCCACTGGAGAGGGCAGAATGGGGTTGGGGCTTCTTTAAAGCCCCTTTCATCTGAAAATTGTCACTATTTCCTCTCTTTGGTGTTTCCCTGGAAGACCCCACTTGCAAGGCTATCTGTATTTGACCTTTCTTAAAGTTTTACCATTGCAAAGAGCCATTTCCCCAAGGGGGTGTATTGAAAGCAATTACAGGCAATTGTTTAACATTCTGTTTGCCTGAGCTGGTTGATAACAGTTGGAACAAACAATAAACTTTCAACATAATTTAAAACCTAAAGCTAGGGAATGAAATGTCCATAGGGCCTTTGTAAAACTCTAATTTATTCCTGGGAATATTGAAGGCCATGAGAATGTGAAGGCTGTGCACAGGCCCAGAGATGTGAGCATACTTGGGAAAAACAGGACAGCCCTAAGCTCTCACCTTCTCCTGGCCTAGAGTCACCATGCAAGAAGGAAGTGATGACTAATGCACAGTTGTCAATTGCCTGGTTGAGAGTTGATTGACTGCATCACAATGCACAAAGAGCAACCCTTGCATACCTTGGAAAAAATCCCACTTGCTCATGATGTGCTTTTGGATTCAATTAGCAAATATTTTGTTGAGGATTTTTACATCTATAGTTTTTAGAGAAATTGGTCTATAATTTTCTTTTTTAATAGTATCTTTATCTGGCTTTAGTATTAGAGTGTTGTTGGCTTTATAGAATGAGATTGGTAGTGTTACCTCCTGTTCAATTATTTGGAAGGGTTTGAGTAACATTTGTATTAAATCATCTTCATTTGCCTAGGAAGCCTCTGTTCCTGGGCTTTTTGTTTTTGGAAAGTGTTTGATGACTGTTTCAATCTCTTTGCTTGTGATTGGTTTGTTGAGGTCTTCTGTTTCTTTTGAGTCAGTGAAAGTTTTGTGTTTCTAGGAATTAGTCTATTTCATCTATCTTGTCTAGTTTGTTGGCATTCATTTATTCATAGTATCCTCTTATGATCTCTTTAATTTCGGTAGGGTCAGTAGTAATGTCCCCTCTCTCATTTCTGATTTTGCATCATCTCTCTTCTTTTCTTTGTTAGTCTAGGTAAGGGTTTGTCGATTTTGTTGATCTTCTTGAGGCACCAACTGTTGATTTTGTTGGTTCTCTATTGTTTTTTTTTTTTCTTTCTCAAATTTATTTCCACTCTAATCTTTGTTATTTCTTTCCTTATGCTTACTTTGGGATTAGTTTGCTGTTCTTTTTCCAGTTCCTCCAGGTGTGCAGTTAGGTCATGATTTTACTTCTTTCTTCTTCTTCTTCTTTTTCAAAAAATATAGGCATTTAGGGCTATAAATTTCCTTCTCAGCACTGCCTTCATTGCATCCCATAGGTTTTGATATGTTGGTCCTTGTTTATATTCATCTCAAGATATTTACTTATTTCTCTTGGAATTTTTTATTTGATCCACTGATTAAGAGTGTGTTGTTTAATCTACATATATTTGTGAATTTTCCCTTTCTATGTATGTTATTCATTTCCAATTTCAATCCATTATGATCAGAGAATGTGTTTTGTATAATTTCAATCTTTTAAAATTTGTGAGACCTGTTTTGTGATACAAATGTGGGCCATCCTGGAGAATGATCTATGAGCACTTAAGAATGTATATCCTGCTGTTTTGGGGTACATTGTTCTATATAGGTCTGTTGGGTCTAGTTCATTTATCATATTATTTCAAGTTCTCTGTTTCTTTATTCATCTTCTCTCTAGATATTCTATCCAGTGATAAGAGTGGTATATTGAAGTCTCCATCTATTATTGTAGCTATGTCTGTTTCTCCCTTCAGTGTTGCCAGTGTTTGCCTCATGCATTTTTGGGCACCCTGGTTAGGTGCATAAATATTTATTGTTATTTCTTCTTGGTGAATTGTCCCTTTTATTAATATATAATGTCCTTCATCTCTTAAAGCAGTTTTGCATTTAAAATCTATTTTTTCTGATACTAGTATAGCAACTCCAGTTCCTTTTTTGGTTATATTTGTGTGGAATACCTTTTTTCCAAACTTTCAATTTCAGTCTGATTGTGTCCTTGTGTTTAAGGTGAATCTCCTGTAGACAGTATATAGAAGATTGATATTTTAAAAATCCATTCTGCTAGTCTGTGTCTTTTGATTTGGGAGTTTAATCTGTTAACATTCAATGGTATTACTGGAAATGCATTATTTACTCCATCCATTTTATTCTTTGGCTTTCCTTGTCATATTTTACTATTTTCTTTTACCCTCTTACTTACCGTTACTAATAATTTTCATTTCTACATTCTTCTCCAAGCCTCTCTCTCCTGTCTTTTCCTTTCATCCTGCAGTACTCCCTTTAGTATTTCTTGTAAGTCAAGTCTCTTGGTGCAAATTCTCCCAGTTTCTGTTTATCTGTGAAGACTTTTAATGCAACCTCATTTTTGAAGGACATTTTTCTGAGTAAAGAATTCTTGGTTGGCAGTTTTTTCTTTTGGTATCTTAAATATATCATCCAAGTGCTTTCTCACTTCCATGGTTTCTGATTAGAAATTGGCACATAGTTTTATTGCACATCCCTTGAATGTGATGAATTGCTTTTCTCTTGCTGCTTTCAGAATTCTCTCTTAATCTCTTGCATTTGGCATTCTGAATAGTATGTGTCTCAAAGTAGTTTTATTTGGATTTATTCTGTTTGGGATAAGTTGTCTTTCTTGGATATTTACATCTCCGTCTTTCATAAGGGTTGGGAAATTTTCAGTCATTATTTCCTCAAATATTTTCTGCCCCTTTTCCCTTCTCCTCTCCTTCCAGGACACCCACAACACATAACACATATGTTTGTGCATTTCATGCTGTCATTCAGTTCTCTGAGACCCTGTTCAATTTCTCTTTACTCTGTCCTCCTGTCTTTTCAAGTTCAGGTGCTCTGTCCTCTAATTCACTTACGTGTTCTTCTGCCATTTCAAATCTGCCGTTATAAGCATCTAATGTATTTTTATTTTTATTTTATTTTATTTTATTTTATTTTTACACTGAAGGCAGAATGTATTTAGGAGACAGATGAATAGCTCTCTCATTCATCATGGAAGCATAAAACTACAGTAGCTCCAACATTACATCAGTAACCAGGATTTACAAATTTCTTCTTTTACAATAAGCATTCATGAAAATATTTTCCTTACTTCATTATGTCATCATGTAAACAAGGATTGAAAATTCAATTAGGAGTGATACAAAAAGAAATAGGAAATAATAAATATGTTAAATTCTGTCATTGATCTCATTACATTGGGAATATTTAAAGGAACAAGTGTTTAAAAAAACACAAATAAGCACCTACTTTATGGCTTATTTGTAAATATTTTCATTTATTAATTCAACCCACATTTGTCATATAGTCCAGAAGTTTACTAGGTAGTCCAGAAGTTTATTAGATACCTGGAATACAAAAGAAACAGAAAAAGAAATGGTTTTTGCATCCACAGACTTTCAACAATATGAATTTAACAGTAACCATGTGGGCTGAAGTATAAAGAGCTACTGGGATGTTTCTATTTATTCTTTTTTTTTTTTTTTTTTACTTTTATCCATTTTTACCCCCCCGTTTTTGCTGTTTTCATGTCCATCTGTTGGGCAACTCTCTGTGTCCATTTACTGTCCTCTCTTCTCATCTCCTCCTGTCTTCACTGGGATTCGATCCTTGGAACCTCTGATGTGGGAAAGAGGCTTCCTACCGCCTGTGCCACCTTAGTTCCTGGTTTTTCAGCGTGTCTTGTCTTGGCTCTCCCTTGTGTCACTCTCCTGTTATGTCATCATCTTGCTGCGTGGCTCGTGGGGCCTGACAGCTCACCTGTGCACGGGGCCTGGAGGGCTCACCTGCTTGTGGGGCCTGATGGCACACACACGCACAGAGCCTGGCAGCCTGTGCACCTTCTATTTTTTTTTTTTAATTTTTATTGGGAGGCCCCGGGGATTGAACCCAGGTCTCTCCATTTGGGAGACGGATGCCCAGCCATTTGAACCACATCTATCCCCCTGCTATATCTCTTAAGGTTGACCAAAGATACCTAGAGTTACAGTCATTTCTCATACAGGATGGTCATATAATAAACCAGGCTTAGTTCGTCACCAGCATTCTAAAAACCAGACCTAGGGAGAAAAACTAGGTCTGGGGACACATGCATGGTTTCTAAAATAGCGAATGTTTAGCCTACCCTGATTATCACAAAATCAGGACAGTGAGAATATTCACATTCTAATATATTTTTAATCTCATTCACTGTCTTTCATTCCCATGTTAGTTTTCTTTGCAAGCTTTCAGATTCTTCTTTGTGTTCACCCAGTATCTTCAAAATATTCTTAATCTCTTTAGCCATATTGTTGAATTTATTCAGGAGATTTGTTTGTACATTTGTGATTAGTTGTCTCAAATCCAGTGTTTCTTCTGGAGATTTAATTTGTTCCTTTGGGGGTTGTCATCTGATTTTTTTTGATATGTTTATTCTGTTCTCAGTTTCTCTCTTTTGCCTGTGGCTTTCTTATTAGTTGGTTTTTTGCTCGGGCTCCTCTTTGACACTTGGCTCAACTTATTTTGAAACTTTATAATAGCTCATGCTTTATAAATCATATTTTTTTCAGCTCTTATTCATCTGATTCTTACTCTGAACATTTGGTACAGTTTTTGAGATTGCACTATTTGTGCACTTATTTCATCTCCAGGAGCAAACTTCCTTTTCTCTGTTGTCCCTCAGGAATGTTAATGTTTTGTTTGTTTTTTATTTGCCTCTCTATATTTTTTAATACTCCTTTCATTTTCTCCAGCTGCTAATACCTGAAGGACTAATTTTGGCAGGAGTGTTCCCCTGAAGACTACCTTCCCAGATAATATTTCACAACCCAAACAGGCCCAAGGACTTATCATGGGGTTGTAGATCGATCCCACTGTGCTCTGTGGGAGGAGGCTCTAAAGACTGCCAACCTTCTCTTTGAAGTCTCCCCAGATCTTTGCTTTCCTAACATACCCAACAGATTATGCTCTTCATCTAGTTGTTCTCTGATGCCCTAAGTTGTTGCTGTGCCTTTAATTCTCAGCTGATTTAGCCCCTGATAGGGGCATGGTTGAAACTGAGGTTGTCAGCCTAGCTGAGAGGAAACTGTTGCACAGCTCCCAGTCCCAGGGATCTGTGCTCTCTAATCAACTGTGTTAACCTGTGCTGGGCCCCCTGAAGTGGGTGGAGTGAGTCTGCCTGCACTGCCCTAAGAGAGAGTATTCAGACTGCATCCTGCTTCCTCACCTTTCTGGTGGGCCTTGAGGCCAGAACCATAGGCCCTTTAAGGTAGGCAGGGTGAATCTGCCTGTGCTGCCCCAAGAGAGTGTTCAGACTGAGCCTGCTTCCTCTCCTGGCTGGAATGCATTGGAACTGGGACTACCACAGCCCTTTGAAGTGGACAGGGTGAATCTATATGCTCTGTCCTGAAAAAGTGATCAAACTGCACCTAATTTCCACTCCTGCTGGACATGAGGGCCCAAGCAGGCGCTGCTGGTGGCTCTCCAACCTTGGCGTGCTGAACTGATCTCAAACGTCCTGGATGTCTAGTGTGTTTTTCAATAACCCCTGATTCCATTCCTACCAGGGGTGGAGAAAGAACAAAGGCTACTGGCTCCTGACTTGGGCGGGTTTAAACTTCAGCTTTGTTCAGAATTGGAATCCAGACAGCCACATTTGCTAATCAATAACTGCAGTTGGTATCAGCTGTTTCACCTACCCTGCTTTTGGGAATGGAAGCTTCTGCTTCCAGCTCTCCAAGCAGCCCATCTCACTTGTGGGGGATGGGCACCAGCTTCTGCAAAGTGGAGGGTCCTACTCAGGAATCTTCACCACTGGTTGTCAATCTCTTCTTTCCACTCTTCCCTGGATAGTGTATGGTGTTCTTCTGATCTCTGGTGTCTCCCAGACAGTTGACCCAGACGGGTCCTGACTATTAGCTGCCATGTGGGACGAGTTGATTGTTAAAGTTCCCTACTCTGTCACCATCTTTGATCTCTCTCCAATGATGCACTCTTAACCAATAGATTAAAGAAGAAATCACAAAAGAAATTGGAAAATATTTAGAGATGAATGAAAATGAAAATACAACATACTAAAACTTATGGTGTGCAGTAAAGGCAGTGCTCAGAGGGAAATTTATAGCTATACATACATATATTAAAAAATAAGATCTCAAGTCAATAACCTAACTTCATATCTTGAAGAACTAGAAAAAGGGCAAAGTAAACCCAAAGTTCATATAAGAAAGGAAATAATTAAGATTGTAGTGAACACAAGTGAATTTAGGGAATAGAATCAATGAAACTACAAGTTATTTCTTTGAAAAGATCAATAAAATTGACACAACTTTAGCTAGACTGACAGAAAAAGAGAAAACAAGCAAATAACACCAGAAATGAAAATTGTGACTCATTACTGGCCTTATTGTAATAAAAAGATTATAATAGAATACTATGAACATCAACAAATAAGATACTCTAGATGCAACAGACAAATTCCTAGAAATATGCAAATTACCTAAACAGCCTCGAGACAAAATAGAAAATCTCAGCAAACCCTTAACAGGTGATTGATTGAATCAATAATCAAAAATCTTTGGTCAAGAAAAGTTCATGACCAAATACCTTCAATGATTAATTCTTCCAAACATTTAAATAAAATTAACACCAATCCTCAAACTTTACAAAGAATTCAAGAAAAGGGCACACTTCCATTTCTGGGTTGATAGGCATTTTGATTGTTTGCAGTTTGTGATTTCTATGAATTATATTTCTCTGAGCATTCACGTTCAAGTTTTTGTGTGGACATGTATTTTCCTCTCTTTGAGTAGAGTCTTATGAGATTAGTTGCTGAGTTTTAGAATACATTTATGTTTAACATTTTTTATTAAACTGACATAATATTTTGCCAAATGGCTATACAATTTTACATTCCTACCAGCAATGTACGAGAGTTTCTTCAAACCCTCAGTGATGTGTTGGACAACATCCAGTGTACTGTACTGACATATATGTAATATGAGTCTTAGAAGCAGTGTAGAGAAAGCAACGGCCATAAAATATAAGAAATAATGACTGAGTGAAGTAAATATCCATAGTTCATAAAATTGTATTCTTCAAACAGAAGAATAATTGAAATGAAAAAATGCCCAGGAGGGTCTCAAGAGTAGATTGGAGCTGGCAGAAGAAAGAATCAGTGAATTTAAAGATAAAACATTTGAAATGAGTCAGGCTGAGAAGCAGAAAGAAAAAAGAAATAAGAAAATTAAAAGGAAAAATAGCCTGAAACAGCTATGGGACACCATCAGGCATACCAATATATGCATTATGGGAGTCCCAGAAGTAGAAGAAAGAGAGAAAGGAATAGTCGAAGAAATAATGACAGAGAACTTCCCAAACTGAAAATATTTCAATTTCACCTTCATTGCTAGGTAATATTTTTTCTGAGTATGGTATTAGAGGTTAGCATTTATTTTCTTTCAGCAATTAGAGGATTTCATTCCATTTTCCCCCCATGACTTCCACTGGATCAGTTGGTACTCTTATTGCTGCTCCTATGAAGATAATCCATCTTTGTTGTCTCTCTGCATTTAAGATTTTCTCTATGTCTTTGGTTTTTTAGCAGTTTTAGTATGATTTGCCTGGGTATGTTTTTTTTTTTTTTTTTTTTTTTTTTTTAATTTATTTTATTTATTTACTTATTTTATCCTGCTTGGATTCAGAGTGTATCTTGAATCTTTGTCTTGATGACTTTTCTATGTACTGAAAAAATATCAGCCATTGTGTTTTCTAGTGTTGCTCCTTCCTCACTCTTTCATCCTTTTAGGACACCAATGACACATACATTAGATATTTTTACTGTATTTTTTGTTTCCTATACTCTTTTCTTTATTCTCTATCCTTCTGTCTCTCTATTTTACATTCTGAATAGTTATTTTTGACCCATCTTCCAGTTCTTAATTTCCTCATCAGCTGTTTAATCTGCTCTTTATCCCATTTATTGAATTTATTTTCACATCATATTTTTCAGTTCTGGAATTTTTATTTCTTTCTTTTAACAGTTTCTAGTTCCTTATAAAAAGTCTCAATCTTTTCTTTCATTTCTTCAAATCTATTAATCATAGTTATTTTAAAGCTTGTGTATAATAATTTTAATATCTGGACCCTATTAGGGACCATTTGAAATTGGCCTACCCAGGTTATGAGTATCTAGGGTAAAAATCTGTCACAGCTCAGGTCTGTGGCCCAACTTCCTAGGACAGGCTTCATTTCCTTTTTCTACCCTTTTTCTTCTATTGTTGATCTCATTGCCAAAGGTGGTTTTAGGGAGAGGTGAGTGCCTATTTCTGGTTTGCCCTTACCCTGAGGGTATAGGTCCCTGGTCCACCAGTCCATCCTAGGGAGATTCTCCTAGAAAACTTCCTGCCATGGACCTGGGCCTGGAATTTTGAGGGCATACTTCATTGCCTTCTATCTCCTGGTGTAGCTGTTGATACATTTGACAAATTCAGTTTCCTGATCCTTTATAAATGACATGTTTTGAATCCCTTCTATTTTCAGCGTTCTTAGAATTTAAGAGGATGTTACTGATTTATTGGGAGCTCAGGAGATCCTTTCTTTTTTCTTTTTTCTTTTCCTTTCTTTTTTTTTTTTTTAAGGTACCAGGGGTGGGGGATTGAACCTAGGACCTTGTATGTGGGAAGCTGGCACTCAATCACTAAGCCACATTGGCTTCCCTGAGTTGGTTTAAAAAAATTTTTTTGTTGTTTTATTTTGTTTTTCCCTGAGTTGGTTTTATTGTTTGTTTTGCTTGGTTGTTTTTATTTTTCATTTTTTATTTTTATTTTTAGTTAGGCTGGTAATTTATTAAGGAATGGTGAGAAGTGAAATGGGAGAAAATAATAGACCATGGGTCCCAGGTAGAGAGGAAGGGGCTGAAGAGTGATAAAGAGGGCTGGTTTACAGACTACATTTCCCCTTTGTAGATTATAAATCCCCAGGTTTACTTGTGTATTGATCCAGGCAGGGTGCGAAGAAGGCCAGAACAGGGGGCAGAGGCAAGAGCAGGGGCAAAGAAGGTAAGAGCAGACTTGTGTTTTTTTTTTTTTTTTCAGGAGACATCAGGAACCAAACCTAGGACCTCCCATGTGGGAGGCAGGCACTCAACCACTTGAACCTCCCTCATCCACTCTGTCCTTTTTTTTTTTTTTTTTTAAAGATTTTTATTTATTTTTATTTACTTATTTATGCCCCCTTTGCTGCTTGTGCTTGCTGTGTCCATTTGCTGTGCGTCTTTCTGTGTCTTCCTGTCTCCCTGTTGGGTCGTCTTGCTGTGCCAGCTCACTGCGCCACGTGGGCCCTGAGCTCACCACACCGGGCGGGAGCTCCTTCACCAGGAGGCCCTGGGGATCAAACCTTGGGCCTCCCATATGGTAAACGGGAGCCCAACCAATTAAGCCACAGCTGCTTCCCCCTGTCCTTTAATTTTTGATATGTTTTAAGTTATTTCTTTGATAATGTCTTTTCCTGTTCTTTTTGAAACTCCTGCTAGTTGGTTCTACTAAATTGGTCATCTCATTTGCCTTCTCTTTATTTTTCTTTAACTTTCTTATTTATTTTCCCTAATTTATCTTCTAGCCCTTTTGTAAAATTGTTATATTTTGGCTATCACATTTTCACTTTTTGAGAATAGTTTTTTTTCTTTGAAATTTTGTTTTTTATCATAACCATCTTATTTCATGGATGTTTATTCAGTTCTCTTCTATCAGGATATTTATTATATATACATTTTAAAGTTGTTTTCCTGCTCCTTGCATTATCTCTATTTCCTCACTATTTCTTCCATTTTCCTCCATTTGTCTGCTTTGTCACTTCTTTCATACTGAGGGATTTCTTCAAATGTTGGATGATCAGTGACTTGTCATTTGAATTTAAGAATGCAGAATAAAAATGTTCAATGAAAGTGTATATTGGGAAGTGTTTTTTATTGGCGGTATTTATTATAAGGCAAACTGGTTGCCATGTTTATTTTTAAATTTTTATTTATTTTTCATTTTTTTAAACATTTATTGAAGTATATCATTCATACATGAACAAACATAAACAATAAGTATTCAGTAAACATTGTGAACTTATAAAACAAACATGCATTACATTATACAGGGTTCCTACTTATCACCCCACCAAAAATACTTTGCATTTTTGTGAAACATTTGTTAACAAATTATGAAAGAGCATCGTCAAAGTTTTACTACTAACTATAGTCCATATCTTACTCCCCTATACTTTTTTAAAAGGATTTATTTACTTACTTTTATCCATTTTTACCCCACCCCACCCCTTTTTGCTATTTTTGTGTCCATTTGCTGGGCGACTCTGTGTCCATTTCCTGCCCTCTCCTCATCCTTCTCCTCCTGTCTTCACCGATCCACGGAACCTCTGATGTGGGAGAGAAGCGTCCTACTGCCTGCGCCACCTTAGTTCCTGGTTTTTTGGTGTGTCTCATCTTGGCTCTCTCCTGTTACATCATCATCTTGCTGCAAGGCTCGCTGGGCCTGACGGTGCACCCACACATAGGGCCTGGTGGCCCACATGCCTTCTATATTTTTCTTTTTGTTTTTACGGGGTGATCCTGGGGATCAAACCCATGTCCCTCCATATGGGAGATGGATGCCCAACCATTTGAGCCACATCTGTCCCCCTGCTATATCTCTTAAGGTTGACCAAAGATACCTAGAGTTACAGTCTTTTCCCATACAGGATGGTCATATAATAAATCAGGCTCAGTTCATCATCAGCATTCTAAAAACCAGACCTAGGGAGAAAAACTAGGTCTGGGGACACATGCATGGTTTCTAATATAGCGAATGTTTAGTCTACCCTGATTATCACAAAATCAGGGCAGTGAGAATATTTGCAACATGTTTTTGTTGTTATTGATTTGGGAGGTCTCCATTTTAAGTATTTTTAAAAATAAAAATAGCTATTAAAATAAAAATATTTTAAAGATATATAGTCCTTTTCTTTGGGAGGTTTGTTTTTTCCCACAAAAGTTCCTCTAATTTCCTTCCTAGTAAGCAAGTATATGCCTGATTGCCATTGTTCTAAAAACAATTGAAGTGGAAGAAGGGTGCTGGAGCTTTTGTGTTAATTATTTAGTCTTTTATTTAATTGCCTAATTTCAGTACTACCTCCTCTCCTCTCAAATGTGTATTGTATCTAGAAATTTCAGCCTTCTGTTTCAACCTCTCTAGAGATTAAACCATTAGGCTTCTGCTAACGTGAGGTGGGGTTGTTTCCCTGGCTGTGAGGAGTGGAACAGTGTATCTATGTCCTTATAAAGGTTTTTTTTTTTTAGGTACCGGAGCCGGGGATTGAACCTGGGACCTTGTATGTGGGAAGCTGGCGCTCAACCACTGAGCCACAATTGGCTCCCCTGAGTTGGTTTTTTCATTTGTTTGCTTGTTTTTTGTTTTTGTTTTTAGGAGGCACTGGAGACCAAACCCGGGACCTCCCATGTGGGAAGCAGGTGCTCAACCACTTGAACCACATCCACTCCCCCTTATAAAGACTTTTAATCAATATTCCTGTCTTTAGTCCCACTTTACACATTTGCTTTCAATTCTTGAGGCTTCCAGAGTTCTGTGTTTTGAATTGCCATTCTTGACGTTCTCCATTGTTTGCACTTGGGTTTTTTTCTCACTCCTAAGTAAGTTAGTCATCTGCTTTCAAAATCATCTTTACATTTATAATTTATTCTCATTTCCTGTCCCTATTTTATTTATTTTTTTTTACTTCTGTGTATATACTTTTTTCATTTAAAAATTTTTATTCTAGTAGAATTTTAGGGGGAGATGGACATAAATGCCTTGTTAATCTAGAATTCCCCCTCAAAAAAAAAATAACTCATTTCAGGGCTCATATTTTAACATGATAGATATGAAAGTGGTAACAGTCACAGGAGTCAAAAACCTTTCACAGCATTAGATTACTAAAACAATCACAAATAACAGACAAATAGAGAAACTTACTGCTCTTGTCTGAATTCCTTTCTAAAATACAAACACACATAAAATACACACACTGTAGCAGTTTGCTATTATTTATGAATTCCAGAAATAGATATTGGATTATGTTTGTGAACTGGTCTTTTCTTCTGGGCATATTAGATTATATTGGATTCAGAGGTTTACTTGATTAAATTATGATTAGGGCTTTGATTGGGCCATGTCAGTAGAACGTTGAGTCCCTGCCCACCTCAGAGAAAACTACATGGCAAAGAAGAGAGTTGGAGTTTTTGAGCTGGAGCCCTGGGAAGTAAGCACACAGAGGAGCTTGGTTGTGAGGAAGGAGAGAAGGCTGGTAAAAGAGACTAACCATTTGCCTGATAGTTCACAGCTAGCCTTGTGGAGAGAACAAGCAGCTGATCCCAGAGAGAATCAAGCCCTGAGGAGAGAGACAAAGCCTAGAGAGTCTGACCATAGAGCCTTAAGAGGAAGAGGAAGGCTGAACGTAAGCAGCCATCTTGCTCCAACATGTGGCAACAGACTTTGGGGAGGGAAGTAACTTATGCTTTATGGCCTGGTAACTGTAAGCTTCTACTGCAAATAAATACCCTTGATAAAAACCTACAGATTTCTGGTATTTTGCATCAACACCCCTTTGGCTGACTAATACACACACACATACACACACACACATCATTTTCATTTGCCTAAGGAAAGGAGACTATTTTTTTCCCTAATATTATTTTGGTGTGTGGTTTCTAGGACTGAAAGTATTAATAAGGAGAGATAAGCAATTATCTCTCTTTCCCAAAGATTTAGTAAAATAAAGTCCAGCACAGTTAAGGAAATGTTCAGGCACTTGCTGAGGGTTCTGAGTCTTTCATAGAATACAAACTTAACCATATGAATGTGGTTTTCTTCAGAGAAGGAACCCAATGTCACATTTCCATCTGACATTTCCTTTAGTGGGATGAATTTTAAGGTTAAACTCTCTTGGGGCCCCAAATCTTTATCTTCTGATCTTGGTCTCTAGGGTGGAAATGTTATAAGTTTGGGAGATCTGTGAATCCATTCTATTTTTCCTTTCATTGCTTTTCACTTCAAGAGCTATTGAGATTTCTGTACATGTTGCTCAGAAATAGAAAAGTAACTTCTATTTTTGCTCAGAAAGTTCTGCCACAAAAGCACCACACCTTTTCATTTGTTCATTTTTCTAATTAGGAACAAGATATATATACATATATATATATAAGTGGGGAGCATCAGACAATGAGCCTATAGTATTGCATCAGGAAAGCCAGCTTCAGTGGAATTGATCAGACTTGTTGTGATTTAAGAGCAGTGCTAATCTGATGGTAGTAATGTTTCTTGAGTTTGATGTTATTGAGGTAAAAAGCATCTGGGATCTTTGATTAAACTTTCATTATAGGTGTAAGGCATTAGAACACGCAAATCTTGCTGTTTTCACATTTTCATCACATTCTTCTTCATCTTCTGTTTAATGGGCATTCAAATACCTCAACCCCATATGGACGGTAGAAAAATAGCTTTTGTTAGTCACTGAATTAAAAAGTTCCTGCCCGTTTTTTGTAAATTAGTGACACACTGTTGGACAAGAAGAAACAAAATACTGGAGCATCAAGATTTTCAAAATGCATCATGGCAGTACTCAGAGCTATTAATACTGCCTTCTGAGCTCATCACATACTAAGGAGGCGGCATAGTTGTTAAGTAGATAAAGAACTTGTTAGTAGGTCCTGCACTTTTTTTTTAAACATTGGCCAAAATAAATAAGGGACCATGGTTTTCCTTATGTAAGAAGTTATGGTTCTTTCTTGCCTATGATTTTTTTCAAGCCCATGGCTGTCTTTGGGATCCAGTGACCTGGGACTTGAATCCAGCCTCTGAGATGTGTAAACATGACTCTATATTGTATTCCCACTTCTTTCTTCTTCCCTCTGTTCTATCTTATTTTGTCTCTTACATTTCTTTATAATGTAGCAGTTTGCTATTATTTATGAATAATAAATAATACCACTCCATCCCCACTCTACCCAGTCTGGAGATTTGTTGTTGAAAAGGCAATGCCAGTAATACCAAGAGATTTTGTTCCTTCTAGGAACATACATGTATGAGGAAAACTATATCATCTATCATCTATCTATCTATCTATCTATCTATCTATCTATCTATCTATCTATC
>JAKSZT010054094.1:637242-752992 GCA_026826555.1 Tolypeutes matacus | reverse complement strand
TCTATCTATCTATCTATCTATCTATCTATCTATCTATCTATCTATCTTTCTATCTTTCTATTTATCATCTATTATCTACATATATATCAACCTATCTTTCTGTATGATACATGCAAATATGTAAGTATACCATTCATCAGTTGAGAAAAGATGAAAAGATTTAGGGCATCTTCTCCTGTTGTTTATTCTTCTGTTATAATACCAAAGAAAATTAATATAGATTATTGTGGATCTGGACCAGTTCCCACTCATTCTTTCCATGTGGGTCAGTTGGAGTGAGATTGTTAGTGGCACCATATCATCCCAGTATATTGAATAGAATGTGGTGGGGAAACCTACTCCAAAATAAAACTTGGTGGGAAAATCAGAGAACATAGTTAATATTTTAGAAAAGTCTTAATATGTGGTGAGTACTGGAGGGCAGGGAGAGGGAAAAACAGGTGTAATACAGGGGCATTTTTGGGACTTGGGAATTGTCCTGGATGACATTCAATGACAGATACAGGCCATTATAAATCTTGCCATAACCTACAGAATTGGGTGGGAGAGAGTGTAAACTATGACGTAAACTTTACTCCACGGTTAGTGGCAGTGCTCCAAAATGTGTTCATCAATTGCAGTGAATGTGCCTTACTAAGGAAGGATGTTGTTAATGTGGGAAAATGTGGGAGGTGTGGGGAGTGGGGCATATGGGAATCCCCTCTATTTTTTACATGACATTATATAATCTAAGTATCTTTAAAAAAAAAAATATATATATATATATATATATACATATCAACCTGGAAAAAAAGTATATGGTAAATAGAACCTGTTTAATAATAAAGTGTAGTCTAATTATTCTCTGTATGTTATTTGCTTTAATGACTATGAAGAAATTAGATTAGTTGTTTACTAATCTGAAATTATGGTTATGTGTATATTTTTCTTCAAATTAGTTCTGGCTTCCTTAAAGGCAGAATAATATTAATAACTTGACATCCCTTAGAATATTTTGCACATAGTAGATATTCATTAGTATTTGTTGAATAGATATTGGAAAATTGTACTTAAAAATAAGCCCTTTTCCAAAACAAAATCCTTGTGTGTGTGTGTGTATGTGTGTGTGTATATAAGAGAAAGAGATAATGCAAAAGAGCTTCTAGGCCATCAAAATTATCACAATTAATTTCTAGTTAAGAAAGACCAAAGAAATCTAGTTTCATAACTTTTGCAGAAGCTGACATGCTAGTTTATCAAGGGCTTGTACATTTTCTAGGTACTTATTAAATGGTTCATCACTGTGAAGCTGTAAGATGGGGCTACTGGATCCCAATGGAGAATCAAATAAAAAAAATAATAGTTTTTGCATTGTAAATTGTGTTTAGCCTTGTGTTTTGTCTCTTTAGTAATACTGAGGAATGATCTCCTTTGTTAAACTAGGTTGTGTATGCTCTGGTGAGCCCTGTGGCTTACTTATTTTCCTGTTGTTTTTCTTTGTTATTGTTTAGTCACCCGTGTCAGGTCTGTTTGTCAAGGTGAAGGAATTTTCTTTTTTAGAAAAAGGGACGATGTAGACACATCTATTCACATGTGCTCTGCCCCTCTTCTTATTCCTCTATATCTCTTTTAAGCAAATTGGCTCCTGCTTACCATAATCCTCCTTGGTGTGTTAGCATTTTCTCTCCTTTCTTGTTTATAAAATGGACCAAAATATTCTCCTCTTTGTTCTACACACAGAAAATGACATCTTTATTTACAAAAGGGAATTGTTTTTAAAAAATCTTTGTTTCTGAGAAAAATCATATAAGTATAAATGGGAAGATTTTCAGAGTATAAACATTTGGTTATCTATTTTCTAATACACGATACCTTTGTTTTAAATCTTAGAGATTTTACAGGCTAGAAAATTGAGACTGAGCAGTTAACTGACCTTCCCAAATAATTAATCCAGGAAGGGTCAAAAATCAGACAAACACTAAGTCTTCCATAACATCACATCATGTTCCTGCTTGTTGGTGTCTTGAGTGGATGCCCCAGAGACACTGGTTTATATGTCCTACTCTCGTAGGTGACCTCTATACAAAACTATTTTATTTAAAAAGCAGTCTATTTTCTCCTCCTTCAGTCTGTGTGCTTCCTATCTTAGAATGAGGGATAAGAACAGGAGCTCTGGGGGAAATCCAGGCTGTCAATTGCCTATTTGTTTAGCCAGTCTGAAAAGAAATGCACAATATATGAGTAGTCACTCTTGATAGCTTGCTTGCTTTAGTATGCATGTATCATTGTTTCCTAGGCATAATACCTCTTAAGAACTGAGGAATCTGTGTGCTGGATTGAAATTAGTGGGCTCTTATCTGTCATTCTTCATCAATATCTAACAAATGTTTATTGTATTTGAGTATAAAAGATGGTGACATGTACATTGTGATTTCCTCTCCTCAATTGAATTTCTGAAGTAATAAGACAGCCATGTGCAGGCCAAGTGATGGGGCCTAGAGGGTCTATTGGAAGCTGTTGATTCTGTAGGCATCTTCAGGGGAAGACCAGGTACACCATTTTCCTTGAGGCTAAGCTAAAGCTGAGGTATTGATCCTGTAGGTGAGATTGTTTCTCTTCTTGAGGCCTGGGGAAAACACCTGGATTTCCTGGTTCTTTGAGGGAGTATGACAAGCGAAAACCAATGAAGCCCATTGGGGAAGGCTGCTCTTTTCTGCTCATTAGTGTTTCTGGAAGAGTATCCTTAATCCTGCCCATTCTAGTGGACTGAATTGCTCCCAGTCCTTGTAGTTAGGAAAGAGCTGGTTAGGGGAAGACATGGAAGCCAAGATCTGTACCTCAGTAAAAGAGCAAGGATTTTTCACTTTTTTACACAGTGAGGCCATATGAATTGGCCCTACCATGACTTCCACCACACAATGTTTGCCAATGAGTGAGAAATCCTGACAGTCTGATAGCTATTCTAATGGTTTAGGGTAAGCCTGAGCAGGCAAAGAAAAATAAGAGTTCACTTAAGGGGACTTGAAAGCCAGAGGGAAGAAAACCAAGTTGAATGTCTACAACATATATCTTTAGTGAAGTAGAACTGATAAAAAGGTCAGAAAAGAGCATTAAGAAATAAGTATCTTAAAGGGAATCAAAGATCAGCCTAACAAAAAAGATTTTTTTTGTTGAGACAGAGCGAGGTCACTATTGATAAGTGAATTAATGCTTTGGAAAATCGACTGGAGGAAATAAACTCTTAACAAAGAACTAAAATGTGAGGGAAAAGAAATTTGCAAGTCAGACAGTTCACCCAACAAGAAAATAATAGGAGTCCTGGGAGTATACAAAAGAACAGGTGGGAGAGATGAAATAATAAATTAAAGATTTAGGATCGAAAGGGCTTACCGAATGCCAGGCATATCTTGGTAAATTCTTGAGTTTCAAGGACAAAAATACAATTTAAAAAACTTCTAGTCAGAAATAATAGTCTATTTGTGATGGAAAGTGAGTCAAAATAGCATCTGATTTCTCATCAGCAACACTAGAAGTAAGAACATAGTAGAATAACATCTGTAGAAAACTGGGAAAACACTTAAAATCAAGTAAACCTATACCTAGCCAAGGTAAAAATTCATCTATAAGCACAAAGAAAAATAAATCCCTACAAACAAGGTTTCAAAGATTATACCACTATGGTGTGCTATTTGAGGAAAATAATAGAAACGGATTATTTTAATGAATATTATGATAAGGGAAAGAAGAAATAGTGAAGAGCAATGAATCAGTAGACTCATCTTCATCAGCTTTTGTTTAATCCAATTGCCAAATTTCCATTCCTTGTATAGTATACTGACTGACTTCAGCTCTCACCATTTAAGTTACTGTATTTATCATGAGAGTTTTGTTTTTTTTTCTCAAAACATTTTGTGCCACTTGTCCTTGTTTTGAAATCATACAGTTTAAGTAAACCAATGGAATATAATAAAAAATGAATTATTTTTATAAAAGCAAATTTGGAAAATAATTTTCCACCAAGAATTCTTACCCAGCAAAAAATCCTACAAAGTTGGAGGTGAAATAAATTTTTTTTTCAGACTGAGAAAAAAGGGTCACCAATGGCCCTGCAGTAAGACAAGTATAAAAGGGTATTCTTCAGACAGAAAGAAAATAATTCTGGATAGAATCTAAGAGATACAAGGAAGAATGAAGAGCAGTTGAAGGGTAAATATGTGGGTAAATCTAAATAAATATTAACTTATTAAACATAACAGTAATAATGTCTGGTGGGAGTTAAAGTTTGTATAGAATGAAAATACCTATTAAATTTAGCATTAAGTTGGAAATAATGGAGTTAAATGGTTCTAAGTTCTTTGCATTGTACAGGAAAAAGTAAAAGTTCTAATTTCTATTATACTTGTTAGTCAGGGATGCATCATGTATCTTTTAAGGTGATCATTTGACAAACAGTAAAATAATTTATAACTATCAAGGTATTAGAAGAAAAATCAAATAATAAAGAATTATCAATCAAGGAAAATCAAGAAAAGAAGAAAAATGCATAGAAGAGAGAGAGAAAGGAAACAGTAAGATAAATTGAAACCAATTAATGAAATTGAATTTAAATAGACTAAATATTTCATCTAATCGATGAAGATTATATTGAATTTTTACAAAAACACCTATATTTCAAGGAACATGTCTAAAATATAAAGAAAAGTGTAAGTAAAAGAATAAAAAGAAACAATGCAAATAATATTAAAAAGAGAGCTAGTTTAACTATATTAATTTCAAGTGAAGTAGACTTTAAGGCAAAAAGCATTAGTAGGTATAAAGAGGGTCATTTCATTATGATAAAATAATAAATTTGCCAGAATTATATAACAAGTTTAAATGTGTAGGTCTCACATTGCCTTAATATATATAGAACATAAATTCATGGACACATAATCTATAATCAGACTGAATGACTATATCCCAGTAACAGAACAAGAAGACAAAAAATTAATTTGATGTAGATAATGTAAAAAGCTTGACTTATTTTACAGATATAGAATATTGTACTCAACAGGAGGAGAATATACATTCTTATCAAATTATACAATATATCATGGGCTAAAAAGTGAGTCTCAGCAAAATTCAAAGATTAAAGTCATAGTCATTCTTGCCTACAGTGGAATCAATCTGGGGTTTAATAAAAATAAAGATAATTAGAAAATCCTGGATGTATTTGGAAAGTAAGAATTACGTTTTAATTTAATGGATTAAATAAGAAACCAGAATGAAATTAGATATATTTTTAATTGAAAGATAATGAAAATACTATATTTCAAAACTTGTAGGATCCAGCTAAAGTCTTGATTAGAAGTAAATTTAGAAGTAAATTAGATGCAAATATTAGAAAAGAAAACTGGTTGAAAAATCAATGATATCAATATTCATATCAAGAAATAGGAAAAGTAGCAAATTAAGCCCAAAGAAAATAAGAGGAAGGAAATACTAAAGAATTAGAAAACAAACATACAATGGGGAAGATAAAAAAGACCAAAAGAAGACATAAGTCATAAGAAAAACTGCAATATCTGAATAATCCTACAAAATTTAAAGAAATGAATCATAATTCCACATTTTGCTTATCCATTCGTCTGTTGATGGGCACCGGGGCTGATTCCAACTTTTGGCAATGGTGAACAATGCCACTATGAACATTGGTGTGCATATATCTGTTTGTATTTTTGTTTTCAGTTCTACGGTGTGAACTGTGGTCTATGGTTGGTGGCAAGGCTCCAGGATGTGTAAGTTCATTGAGGGTGGTGGGCCACACTTGTGGGAGATGTTTGTGTGGGATGTGGTAGGAGGTGTGGGAGGTGGGCAACATGGGAATCCCAGTGGGTTCCGTGTAATATTTTGGGTAATCTAAGCACCTCTTAAAATATATGTGTATATATATATATAAATAACATTTTTGTAAGCAAATACACATATATGCATATATATTTATATATCATTTTGCAAATGTTTGTATGTATTGTGAGAATTTTGATTTTTACCCACAATAAAAAAAAAAAACTTCTTTGAATATTAAAAAATGACAAAGATTTTTCAAAAAAGGAACAATCTTTTTCATAAAAATAAAAGCAAAAATCCTAAACAAAATATTAGCAAACTGAATCTAGCCCTTCTCTCTTCATATATATTATCATGACCAAGTTTAACTTATTCCAGAAATGCATGATTATTTTAACATTGAAAAGGCCCAGTCACTGTAGTTCATCAGTATAACAGAATAAAGAATAAAATTTCATACAATTATCTTAATAGATGTAGAAGAAAAACATTTGATTAACATCAAATTCATTCATGATCAACCCACTTTTGGTAAATAGAAATAGAAGAGAAAAACTAGAAGGGGAAACCAATAGCAAATATCATACTTATGACTGAAATGTTGACAACTTTCCCTATGAAGTTAGTAACAAGGATGCTTGCTATTGCAACTTCTACTTAACATTATACTAAAGTTCCTAGCCAAGTACAAGAAGACAAAAAGAAATTATAGGATTTAACTTATCCTCAAATTAAGTATCAATTCAATGCAATTCCAAACAAAACTTACAGGTTTTCTTTTCTCTTTCCTTTTGTTTTTCTTTCTTTCTTTCTTTTTTTTTTTTGGTATGGTACTTAAATTTATTCCAAATTTATATGGAAATTTAAAGAGCTAAAAATAGCCAAGACATTATTCAAGGGAATGAAAAAATGTAAAAGAACCTACTCTATTGGTTATCAAGACCAATAGATAGTGTGCTAATGGTGCAAGGATGAAAAAAGTTGATCAATAGAAAAGAAAGGCCAGAAATAGATCCACATTTGATTTATAACAAATTCTGTATTGCAGAATTATGGGCTAGAACAGTCTTTTCAAATGATGTTGGGCCAACTGGATATTTTGGAGAATAAAATCACTTCCAGCTTGATTATAGATCTAAGTATGAAGGTAAGACAATAAATTCTCTAGAAAACAGCATGAAAGAACATCTTCATGAACTCAGGATTGGAAAAAATATCCTAAATAAGACACAAAAAAGCATTAATTATAGGGGAAAAATGATTGTGATCACATTATAATTAAGAACTTCTATTCGCCACAAGAAACCACTAAAAGAATGAAAAGAAAAGCCAAAGAATTGGAGAAAATAAATACATCACATATAAATGGCTTAGGATTCTTAACTAGACTATATAAAACACCCACAAATAAATAAGGAAAGGCCAGATAACCTGTTAACACTGGCGAAGAGGCTTGACCTGGCACATTTGAAAAGAAGTTATTCAAACAATAAACATATGAAAATGTAGTAATCATAGAAATGCATATTAAAACCATGAGGAATTTTGCTTCCAGTTATCATGGCGACTGGATTTACCTTCCTACAGTAAAAAACTAGAAAACTGGAAAAAAAATAAAACATCTGTTTTCAGACATTGGGCAATAGGCATTGAAGGACTGATTACTGAGAGTAGTGAAACAAACAGAATAATTCCTATAATTGCCCAAGTTTTCTGCCTGAAGGTACATTCTAGTCTATGAAGCAAGAAGGGGGATCCCAAGCAGAGCTTGGAAGTCTTGCTTAGTTGTGGAGACTGAAATCAATATTCAGGGAGACTACCTCAATTGGAAGTTGTATGGCAGAGTAGAGAGGAAGGAGCTATACAGCAATAGAGCTCTAGAAATCTGCCTACAGGTTCCCCCCCCTTGAGTCTTAGTTAAATACTAAAGCATGCATGTGTGGGATGGAACTCCATGAGGCTAGGGAAAAAATGACTGCAGAGCTGTGAGCTGAATGGTTCCCAGAACTCACACTGGAATGGGGAGCATTTGAATTCTACCAGTGAAAGTGCAGAGTTCTAGTTGACACTCATGGCATCATGTAGAGACTCATAAGGATATATTTTAGTAGGGGGTTAAACTATCAGGATCAAACTGAATTGTACTTTATATATTTTTCAAAACAAATATTTATACTCTTTAAGGGAACAAACAAAATCCAGACAATAACATAAGAAATATAATGTTCAGCATCCTATCAAAATTTACTACATATGACAAAGCAGCAGAAAAATGACCCATTGGCAGGAGAAAAATCAGTCAATAGAAAACAGACCCAGAAATGATAGAGATGATGGAATTAGCAGGGAAAAAAAAGATGTTAAAACATCTGTTTTATACTTGAACATATATATGTTGAAATAAAAATGGGAATATGTTGAGGAGAGATATTGAACATACAAAAATGAACCAATATACTTTCTAGAGATGAAAAATATACTATCTAAAATATTAAAAAAAACTGACTGGATAGGATTAACAGATTAGGCACAGCAGAAGTAAAGATCAATGAACCTGAAGATATCACAATAGAAATTATGCAAAATGAAGCACAGAGAAAAAAAGACTGAAAATGAGCAATTTTGGTAACCTGTGGGTTATATTGAGCAGTATAACTCATATGTAATTAGAATTCCAGAAACGATGGCTGGTGGGGGAAAACAGAAAAATATTTAAAGAAATAACAGCCAAGAAATTTTTCAAATTTGAGGAAAACTCTAAACCCACAGATCCAAGAAGCTTAACAAATCCCAAGTATTGAAACATGAAGAAAGCCACAACAAGACACGTCATAATCAAACTGCTAAAAACCAGTGATAAAGAGAGAAACTTAAAAGCATCCAGAGGAAAAAAGTTACATTATATACAGAAAAACAAAAATAAGTTGTGTGAATAAAACTGTTCTTAAAAAGTCAGTATAGTGCAAAAGTGACTGAAATACGTTTCATTCAATTCCCAAAACTATGTAACCTACATGATTTGTGACTTTTTAAGAGATACATTCATTTAAACAGCATTAAAAGAGTTGAAAGTAGTGCATAGAAATAATGAAACATGGGTTTCACACAGTTTCTGAGATGTTTAACATCTGTGATTCACAGCTTTCTAAGAGAAAATTTCTTTTAAACAGAGTTTAGTTGAAACAAGTGCACAGAAGTGAATGAAACATATCTCACTCAGTTTCAGAAATTAAGTAACTTATGTGATTCTATGCATTCTAACAGAAGGTTTCATTTAAACACTGTTTAGTAAGTCAAAGTAAGTACAAAAGAGTTAGAGAAGCATATTTCTCACTCCAGTTTTTGAAACTATATAACATATATGGTTTTCAGCTTAGAGGAAGTTTCAATTAAACATTGTTTAATAGGTTGAAATAAATATATAGAAGTGAGTGAAACATGGCATTTACTCAGGTTCTGAAACCAAATGACATGTGAATCACATGCCACTTGATAAATCAAGATAATGGTATAGATGTGAAAGTAACTTGCATTTCACTGTTTCTGAAACTAGGGGACATATGTGATTTACAGTTTTGTAAGAAAAGGCTTCTGTTAAACAGTGCTTAGTGGAGATAAGTGCATAGTGGAGAAATAAGAACACTTATTCACTGCTAGTGGGATTGCAGGATGGTAAACTGCTGTGGAAGACAAGTTGATGGTTCCTCAGGAAGCTTAGTATAGAACTGCCATATGATCTGGTAATCCTGCTACTAGATGTCTATTCAGAAGAACTGAAAGGGATGTAAACAGACATTTGTGCACCAATATTCATAGCGGCATTATTCACAACTGCCAAAAGATGGAAACAGCCCAACTGTCCATCAACTGATGAATGGATAAACAAAATGTGGTATATACTTATGGTGGAATATTATTCAGCTATAGGAAGAAATGAAGTCCTGATGCATGCAACAACATGGATGAACCTTGAGGACATTACGTTGAGGAAAATAAGCCAGGAACAAATATTGTATGACTTCACTAATATTAACTAATTAATTTAATGAGCAAACTCATGGAGTTAATATCTAGAATATAGGTTACCAGGAGATATAATGAGAATAGAGAATGGGGACCTGATGCTTAATTTGTGCAGAATGTTTAATAAGGTTTGTTGTAACTATTTGGAAATGGATGGAGGTGATGGTAGTATATTCCTGTGAATGTAATTAATAGTGCTGAATTGTTATTGAAAAGGGAGGTTTAGGGTCTTGTAAGTTACTAGAAGGAAAGCTAGAGGATGAAACATGGTAGACTGTAACAGGTGTGTGTGTGTGTGTGTGTATCCCACATCAAACACCAAGAATAGCTAGTAAGGTAATTGTGTGGAAACACAAAAGTATCATGAAAGTACAAAACAAATCTGAAAAAGAGGCAGGAAAAGAAAAGAAAATGACCAAAGAAAAGATGAGTTAAATAGATACCAACTAACAAGATGGAACACATTAACCTAAAACTATATAAACAATCACACTAAGTATAAATGATATAAAAACCCCACTTGAAAAGTAGAGATTGTAAGCTTGCGTTCAAAGAAAGAAAAAAAAAAGCAAGAAAAACTCTAATTATAAAACTATAGACATATAAAAATGGTTGAAAAGATACATCATGAAGGCACTAATCATAAGAAAACTGTAATAGCTAAAGTAATACCAGACATAGTAGACTTCAGAGTAAAGAATATTGCCACGGATAATCAGGGACATTTCATAGTGGTTACTACATCAAGAATACACCTTGATGGACATATTCCTTTAAAGACAAAAAATATTAGCAGAATACACATTCTTCTCAAGTACATTTGGAACATTCACTAAGATAAAGTATTTCTGGGCCATAAAATAAATTTCAGTAAATTAAAAAAAGATTGAAGTCATATGGAATATATTCTGTGACAACCATAGAATTAAAATTAGTAATTAATAATTGATATATATCTGGGAAAAAACTCCAAAATATTGGGAAATTAAACAATATATTTCTACCTAATACATAGGTCAAAGAAGAAACTACAAGAGAAATTACAAAATATCTTAAACTGAATGAAAATGAAAACTCAGCATATTAAAATGTATAGGATCTCATTAAAGCAATGCTGAGAGGGATATTTGCAACTTTAAAAGCTTATTTTAGCAAAGAATAAAGTTTAAATCAATTATCTAATCTTCAAATTTATGAAACTAGCAAATTAAATGCAAAGTAAGTGGAAGGGAGGAATAAAAATAAGAGCAGAAATTAATAAAATTGAAAAAATAGAGAAACTCAATATAACTAAAAGCTATTTTTAATATTAATAAACTGTATAAACCTCTAGAGTTAGATTATTAAGAAAAGAAGAGAGAATACAAAAGCTATTGTTATCAGGAATGAAAATGGGGTAATCCCTACAGATGTTACAGACAGGAATATCATGAACAATTTTTGGCTGATAAACTTGACAACTTAAATGAAATGGACATATTCCTTTAAAGACAAAAAGTATTAAAACTGACTCAAGAAGAAATACATATCTGAATAATTCTGTTTTCTCAATTCAAATTGCATTACCCATTGAAAACTTTTGCACAAAGAAAACTCTAGGTCCATAGGGATTGAATGTGAATACTGTTAACCACTGAAGAAGAAATAATCATTAAAGATGAAAGAATAACAATCCTCCAGAAACTCCATCAGAAAAAAAGAGAAGTGATCACTTTTGTACTTATTTTACCCAGTCAGTAATATCTTGATACCAAAATAAAACAAACACATTAATAAGAGAAGGAAACTATAGACCAATAACTCTCATGAACATGGATGCAAAAATTCTTAATAAAATATTAGCATTTAAATCCAGCAATATATATAGAGGTTAATATGCCATAACACAGGAATGCAAAGTTGGCTTGACATTTGAGAATCAACCAATGTAATTCTCAATATTAACAGAATATTATAGAAGAAAAATTATATGGTACTCTCAGTAGATGTAGAAATGACATTTGACAAAATTGTTTACAGCAAATTAGAATTAGAAGGTTACTTCCTCAACTTGATTGAGGGCATTTATGGAAATCCTTTAGCTAGCATCATATTTAGTGGTGAAAGACATAGTGCTTTCCCCCTAAAATTGGGAAAAAAGGCTCAGATGTCTGCTCACTTCTGTCCATTATTTTCAGGAAGTTCTAGCCAGTTCAGTAAGGCAAGGAAAAGATATAAAAAAAACATACAGATTGGAAAGAAAGAAGTAAAACTTTATTTATTCATAGACAGCATGATTGTGTGTGTAGAATATACTAAGAAACATATACACTACTAGAATTAATGTTAATTTATTAAGGTTGCCATATACTAGACCAATGTTCAAAATGAATTATATTTCTATACACTACAATAAATTAAAATACTATTTACAAAAGTATAGAATATGAAATATTTAAGTATAATTTAACAAAAGATGTGAAAGCCACTTTTGATAATGATAGAACATCTAGACAGATGATCAATAAGGAAATAAAGGGCTTGAATAATACTATAATGACCTAGACCTAGCAAATATACACAGAACACTTCACCTAGTGACAGCAGAATACACACTCTTCTCAAGTGCATGTGAGTCACCATCCAGGAGAGACCACATGTTAAGCCATAAAACAAGTGTGAACAAATTTAAAAGATTGAACTTATACAAAGCATTTTCTCCAACTGCAGGAATGAAGCTAGAAATCAATAACAGAAGGAAAACTGAAAAATTCACAAATATATGGAACTTAACTTATCCTTAAACAACAATGGGTCAAAGAAGAAGTCATAAGGGAATTTATTTAATATCTTGAGATGAATGAAAATGAAAAACATATCAAAACTTACGGGATGCAGCAAGGGCAATGCCGAAAGGGAAATTTATAGTATGAATGAATGTATTAAAAAAAGAAGAAGGAAGTGGATGTGGCTCAAGTGGTTGGGTTCACGTTTACCATATGGGAGGCCCCAGGTTCGATTCCTAGGGCCTCCTGGGGAAGGCAAGCTGGCCCGCGCAGCATGGCGCGGCGAGCTGGAGCAGCAAGATGATACAATAAAGGGAGACAAGCAGACACAGAAAAATGCACAGCAAATGGATACAGTGTGCACAAGCGGGGGGGGGGGCCCGGGCGAAAAAAAAAAAAAAAAAAAAATAAATCTTGAAAAAAAAAAGAAGAAAAATAGCAAGTCAATAACCTAATTCACATTTGGAAGGACTAGAAAAAGAGTGAAATAAACCTTCATTTAGTAGAAGGAAAAAATAATAAAGATTAGAGTGGAGATAAATAAATAGTAGAAAAACAATCAAGAGAATCAGTGAAACAAAAAATTGGTTCTTTGACATGAACAGTAGAATTGACAAACCTTTAGCCAAACTTACAAAGAAAATGGAGAGAAGATGCAAGTAAATAAACTCCAAAATGAAAGTGGGGACATTACTACTGATCTTGCAGAAATTATAAGAGAACACTACGAATGATTGTATGCAAACAAACTAAATAATCTAGAGGAAATGGACAAATTTCTAGAAACATACAATTTACCTAAACTAACTCAAGTATAAATAGAAGATCCCAACAGACATATAACAATTAAAGAGATTGAATCAGTAATCAAAAAACTCATAACAAAGAGAGGTCCAGGGTCAGATGGCTTCACCAAATATTCTAAAAATTAGCACCAATTCTTCTCAAACTCTTCCCCAAATCGAAAAGGAAACTCTTCCTAACTCATTCTCTGAGGCCAACATTACCCTAATAACAAAGCCAGATAAAGACACTACAAGAAAAGAAAGCTATAGACTCTTTGCCCTTATGAATTTTGATGCAAAACTCCTAGACAACATTCTAGCAAATCAACTCCAACAACATGTTATAAGAATTATATACTATGACCAAATGAGATTTATCCCAGGAATGCAAAGATAGTTAAACTTAAGAGAATGAATTAATGTAATACACCACACTAATAGAATGAAGGAATAAATCTCATATCATCTCAATTGATGCAGTAAAGGCATTGGACAAAATCCAACACCCTTTCATAATAAAAACACTCAGAAAAATAGTAATAGTAGGTAACTTCCTTAGCATGATAAAAAGACATGAAAAACCCACAGCTAATAACCCACAGTGGTGAAAGAATGAAAGCCTTCTCCCTGAGATCAGGAACAAGACAAGGTTGCCTGCTTTTACCACTGCTATACATATTGTACTGGAAATTCTTGCCAGAATGATTAGGCAATAAAAAGAAACAAAAGGCATCCATATTGGAAATGACAAAGTAAAACTATCTCTACTCACATGTCATGATCCTTTATATAGAAAATCCCAAAGAATCCACAAGTAAACTACTAGAGCTATGAAACAAATTCAGCAAAGTTGCAGGTTATAAAATTAACATGCAACACCAAAAAAATAAGTTGTGTTTTTATACATCAGCAATGGAACATTCTGAAATGGAAATTTAAAAAACAATTCCATCCACAATAGTTAACCAAAACATAAAATACCTACGGAATAAATTTAACCAAAGAGATGAAAGACTTGGATACTTAAAACTACAAAACATTGCCAAAAGAAATTAAATACGTAAGACATTGCATATTCATGGATAGTAAGACTTAATATTGTTAAGATATTAATACTATCCAAAACAATTTACAGATTCAACACAATCCCTATCAAAATCCCAACAGCCATTTTTGCATGAATGGAAAAGCCAATCCTCAAATTCATATAGAATTGCAGGGAGCTCCAAATAGCCAAATCAATATTGCAAAAGAAGAACAAAGTTGAAGTCTCATACTTCCCAATATAAAAACTTACTACAAAGCCACAGCTATTAAAATAGTGTAGAACTAGCATAAAGACAGACATATAGACCAATGGAATAGAATTGAGAATTCAGAAATCCATACATCTATAGCCAATTGATTTTTGAAAAGGGTTCCAAGTACATTAATTGGGGAAAAGATGGTCTCTTCAACTAGTGGGACTGAGAAAACTGGATGACTACATGCAAAAGAATGAAGTTGGATCCCTATCTCATACTATATTAAAAAATTGACTCCAAATGCACCAAGGAAATAAATATATTAACTAAAACCATTAAACTCTTAGAAGAAAACATAGGGGGAAAACTTCATAGCCTTTGATTTGGTAGTGATTGCTTAGATGTGACACAAAAAGCATGGGCAATAAAAGAAAACATAGATGAAACAGATGTCATCAAAATTTAGAAGTTTTATATGTTAAATGACATTATCAAGAAAGTGAAAAGACAACCTACAGAATGGAAGAAAATGCTATCCATATATCTGGCATATATCCAGACTATATAAAGAACTTCTAAAATTCAGTAATAAAAACACAACCCAATTTTAAAAATGGACAAAGGACTTGAATAGACATTTCTCCAAGAAGGTAAACAAATGGCCAATAAGCAATGAAAAGATGCTCAACATCTTTAATTATTAATGAGAAATGCAAATCAAAACCACAGTGAGATACCACTTCACAGTCACTAGAAAGGCTTTTATTAAAAAAAATAAACAACTATAAATAACACATGTTGGTGAAGATGAGAAGAGAATTGTAAGCTAGAATAGTTGGGCACATAAGCTGTATCTGCCTGGAGGATGGGTTAGTGGTTATCAGGCTTGGAAGTATGTCCCTGTGAACAGAATTTTTGGTTTAATAACTTTGCATGGGCAGAAGATGAGACTGTGCATTTAGGTACTGTTTTATTGGAATTGTGAACCCTGTATAAAGTCCTGACACTTGTTAAGACTGCATCCTTAGTGCTTTACTAACTCACCAGGTGAGGAAGATGGCAAAGATGCTTTTCTTACTTAGGGTTTTGGGCAGAGAAAAAAACAATCTTTAATAAGAAATCAAAGCCACAAACCAGTACTATATATTGGTTTAGAGTCCAAATTTACACCACCCTTATGGCACAGGAATTTTCAGGCCTAGAATTAACATAAAAATTGGTCCTGTGTTGACAATACTCCTGGAACACCTTGAAAATCAAACCTCAAACCACTTTGAGAGGCTACTTCTGCAACGAAGACTCAGTGGAATTCCCACAGAAAAAATAATACCCAATATAAAAGTGGCCACATTAAACACATTATAAAACAAACAAGAAAATGATCCACCGGTGAACAATAGTAAACACACAAAATGAACGGCATGATTAGTACTTGGGGAATTTGATATTATGGAGCAAGCATTGGTAAACTACAGCCCATGGGACAAAAACAGCTAATGCAGGCAAAACCCAACCACACTGATTAGTTTATGTACTGCTTATGGCTGCTTTTGCACTGCAACAGCAGAGTTGAATAATTGCAACAGAGACCTATGGTCTAGAAGGCACAAACGTTTCCATTTACAGAAAAAGTTTGTTGACTCCTTACTACAAAGCAATCATAGAGAGACCCTAAGGTGATAAAAAAGACAAAAGAATAAAAACCACGAGAAAAAGAACAAGACATGTTGAAAAAAAAAAGATTTAGAAAATTGAATGGAACTTCTAGAAATGATGAGTTTTAGTAATTAGCTAAAGACTCAATAAGCTAATCAGAACTTTAGACACTGAATAGAAAATTAGTGAACTAGAAGATAGACCTGAGGAAATTACTCATAATGCATCACAAAAAATTCTCACAATATATATATGAAAGCAAGGTGAAACAAAATAGAGAATAGAATGTGGAAGTTCAAAATACATTTAATATGAGTTCTAGAAGGAGAATTTAGAAAGCATGGAGTTCAACAAGTTCAAAGACTTAATGCCTTAAAAAATTTTCAGAATTGATTAAAGACATGACTCTGAAGGTTTAAGATGCACAAATCCAAAGACAAAATAACCTCCAAACTAATGAGGTATTTTGCAGACTCCTTAGGCAAAAAACAAAGACCAAAAGGCAAAGAGATAATACTTTTAGTTAGCTGAGAGAAGATAACCTGCCAACTTAGAGAATTCTTTACTCAACAAAACTATTATTCTATTGTGAAGGTGAAGTTAACATTTCTAGGTAAAGTTGAAGGGGTTTATGATTCACAGATCCTCACTGAAAAAAAAATAAAGAATGTGCTTCCAGAAAAACTCAAATCACAAAGCAAGGATTAAGATGAAAGGAGAGATAGTGAACAAAGATATTGTTAAACACATGAGTAAATGAAAATAACCTTGGACTGTAAAAAGAGTAAATTATCATTACTAATTTTGGGGTGCTTAAAACATAGCAGAATGAAAATACCAGACAACAACAGCAAAGATAGTGGAAAAATGTGTAAAAAGTATGCTAGACAGAATGCACTAAGAAAGATATCATAAAATAAAAAATATCAGCAATCATCTTAAATATAAGTGTTTTAAATTGTCACTTAAAAGACATATACTCTCAGATTGGGAAAAAGAATCCAGTTATTTTCTATTCACAAGAAACACTAAAATCTGAAAAGTAAAATATATAAAAGACAAAGCAAAGGAAAATACTAACCAAAAGAAAGCTATCAGCTAAAATAGTATTTAAATGAGAAAGCATTATTAGGAATAAAGAATATCATTAAATATTGAGAAAAGAAATGATTCTCTTTGAAGATGTAAGAATCTGGAGCCTATATATACCTATGTTCATGCTCAAAATGTGTAAAGCAAAAAGTGATTGAATTACAAAGAGAAATGCACAAAACCACAATGTAGGGTATATTCCAGTCCATTTCTTTGGATATAGATAGATATAAATTAAAAGGGATTTTGCAAGTTTGAATAAAGCAATCACCAATCTTGATATGATAGACATTTATAGAATCTAGTAACCAATAATTGAAGGATGATATTAAACAGTATTTAAAGCACACATGGAATATAATCCAAAACTGGTACTAGGTCACTAAATGGAAATAATTGACATCAGACTATGTTCACTGTCCACAATGCAAAAAAATTAGAAATAAAAAAAATAGAAATTTTACTATTTGGCAATTTAAAAACACATTCTTACTAGTGAAAAAATTAAATTGAAATTACAAAAAAATTGGAACTTAATACCTGTATATAAAAATGTGTAGGAAGCAGCTAAAATAATACTTAAATGAAAATTTATGGCCATCTATGTTAAATTAGAAAAGAAGGCTAAAACAGTAAACTCAGCATCCAACTTAAAGAGTTAGAAAAATATAAGAATGCTACGAGCAAATATTATTGAAACAGAAAACAAAAAAAGTGGGATTTTTAAAAAGCCGATTCTTATTAAAATTAATTAAATACATAAATCTTTGATAAGAATGATCATAAAGAAAAATGTGATGAGTGAAAAAGTAGTAAACAAATACTGATTGAGCAGAGATTTCATATGAAATACAAGACAATACTATGAACTATTTTATGCTAAACAAACTTAAAACTTAGATGAAATGGTCACTTTTAATAAAGATATAAATAACCTAAATTAACTCCATAAAACATAGGAAGACATACCATTAAATTGTTGAATAAAGTGAAAACATTTACCCACAAAAACCACCAGAGTTTTTCAGGTATGTTCTACAAACTTTCAAAGAATATATATTCCATATCTTATAAAACTATCCCAAAGATTAGAGAACGTATCATAAAGATAGTTCAAGAAATTAAATATAGGCCAGTTTCATTTTTGCATGTAGATGCAAAAATTCTAAGTAAAAGCAAACCAAAGGTAGTAGTGTATGAGAACTGATATGTATGATCAAAATATAGTAATCATACATCATTTTTTAAAGAATGCTAGAATACTTGAACGCTAGTAGGTACAACAATGTAATTCATAACATTTATGGCTTAAAGGGGACTCCTCTCAGTAGATGTAGAAAGAAATTTGATAAATTTAATAGCTACTTACTAAATAATTGCGAACTAGCAAAATAAGTGACTTGTAAAATGATAAAGAATATATATCTAAATCCTTTTCAAATAGCATATTTAACAGAGAAATGTTAGAAATGTGAGAAACATTCCTTTAAAATTCATGAACGAGACAAAGACAGTTTACTCAATATGCCACTGGAGATCTTAGCTAAAATATGTAAAGAAAGACAAAAATTGTCATTGCACATGAGTAGAATGAATAACTTCACCAAAGTTACATGCATATAAGATTAATATGAAAAGTAGAATTTGCTTAAATTAGCAACAACCAGTTAGAATATGTATTTTTTTTTTATTTTAAAGATACCATTCACAATAGAGACAAAATCTATCAGCAGTCTAGGCATAATTCTAACAAAAGTTGGACAAGATTTTTATAGAGATACTTATAATATCTAAATAAAAAAATATAGCATGTTTACAGATGGAAACGGTAACAACTGTAAAGGGGATGATTATTCACACATAAATATATAAATTTATTGCAATTTCAATTGAAATCCTAACAGGGCTTTCACAGAACTTGACAACTGATCCTAAAATTCATATGAAATTGTAAGGGACTATTGATAGACAAGACCATTTGATGAAGAATAATAAGGAATTATGTCCTTACAATTATCAAATTAAGTCTAAAGTGAAATAATTAAAAATCTGTGATTATACAGATATATACAAACAGACCAATGGAACAAATTATTACCTAGAAAATAATTGTCTTTAAATATGAGTAGTTTTACTATGGTAGAAGGTATATTTATTAATCAATGGTGACTCTAATAAATGGTACTGGGAAAATTTGATTTCTATATGGAAAAATGAAGAAATCCCTGTACTTCATACCATACACAAAAAGAAATTCCAGATGGAATATATAACTAAATGCTAAAAGGAAAAAATTTAAAAGGGGAAGAATTTCTTGACAAATAAAGAGTAATCATAAAGAAAAGGATACATCTGACTACATTAAAATAAAAAAAAATAACAAGATTTCTTTACCCCACCAGACACACAAAGTTAAAGGATGAGGCACAGACTTGGAAAGGATATTTGCAACTTACACAATTCTAAAATTATTGTATCCACATTATATAAAGAATAGCTATGAATCAGTAAGAAAAATACAAACAGCCCAATATGAAAATGGTCAAAGATTTTTACCAAGCAATTAGCAGAAGAATAAATTAAACTTGCCGATAAACATATGATAAGATCCTCAATGTTGTTAGTAACTGAAAAGAGAAAAGCAAGGCAATGGGGATACATCCACCAGATTAGAAAACATGTTAAAAGTCTAATATTAACCCTAAGAAGAATATGGGAAAATGGGAATGATTTTTTTTTTTTTTTACATTGCTGGTGGAAACATAAATTAATAAAACAACTTTGGAGAACAATTTGGCAATACCTAGTCAAGGTGAAGATGCACAGTCCTGCAATTCTACTTCTAGATATAAACACTAAAAAACATGGGCAAGATGTTAATTGCAACATAATTACTGATAGTGAACATTTGACCACAATTTATGGGGCCAGCTAAAGTAGTTCTCAGAGGATAATTTATACTCCTGTATGTTTTATTACTAAAACAGAAGGAAACTGTGTAAACTAAGTATTTAAATTAAGAAAGAAGAGAAAGAACAATAAAATGAACCAAAAGAATGAAACTCTTGGAAAGACAGAATTGCAAAAACAAAGAAATTAAGGAAATAGAAAAGAAGCAATAGTAGAAAAGATAAATGAAATGAAAAGCTATTTCTTTGAAACACCAATAAAGTAAAGATAGCTATTTTTATAAGCCTGATTAAAGAAAATGGAGAAAGCAGAAAATACACAAGATTAGCAATGAAAAAGGATGAGTCAGATGAAGGTTTATTAGCATATAAGAGGATGTTCTAAACAATTATACAGCAACATATTAAAACATAATGAAGAGTTGCATTATATCCTAACAAAATATAAACTACCAAAATTCAACCAAGATGTAGAAAATCTAATAGACCCATAATCATAAGATTGCAAAGAAGATTAAAATCTGCTGAATTCTAAGTAATCTTTGAACAACAGATAAGTCCAATGTGATTTAAACCACTCCAGACCATAGAAAAAGATGAAAATCTTCTCAATTTAATTATAAAGTTGATATAACAGTAATACTAAAACAATAAATGTAGTAAAAAATGCTATAGCTCAAACTCACTTATATAGATGCAAAATTTTAAAATATTAACGTGTTGAATTCAGCAGAGTGTTTCAAAGGACTAATAATACATCATAGCCAAGTAGGTTTTTTTCCAGGATTGGGAGAATGGTTCAACTTTAGGAAATTTTCAACATAGTTTTTTATACCAGCAAAACAAAGGAGAAAAGCACATATAATGCATATGATTAAATCCAGGTATTCTAACAACAACAATAATACTATGGTAATATTATTACCATAATATTAGGTAATATTAAAACAATGTAAAACTAATAGAAAATGTCATATTGAATGATGAAATTCTGAAGCCCTTTCCATTAATCAAGATCATGAAAGAGACATCTGCTCTTGTTATTATCAATATAATCTTAGAAGCTCAAGAAGTTTAGAAGAAAATGAAATAATTTGTATAAATATATTTAGAAAGAAAAATTATATCCCTACAGAAGTGTATTAGAAAATCTAAGAAACAGGTACAAAACTATTAGTTTTTAAATATTAAAAATTTTTTTCATATCAGGTACATGAATTGAATCAAGATAAATATACAAAACTAATGACTTTTCTCTGTACTTGTTAAAATTAATTGGGAAAGAAAATAGAAAAAAAATCACATTCACAATGACAACAGAACTATAAAGTATCTAGGAATAAATATATAACAAGAACTAATATGAAGAAAACTATAAAGTCTTGTGAAAGGACCGAAATCAAGACCTAGGCTAATGAAGAGCAATGTGTTTCTGGGTGAAATGATAATATCAAACCTCTTCAAATCATTTTATAAATTTAACTCATTTTCAATCAGAATGCTATTTTTTTTTTTTTCTGGAGGGAGCCAGGTAAAATTATTTTTAAACCTCAAATGGCAGAATATATGTCCAAAAAAAGCCAAGGAAACAATGAAAAAAAGAGAGTAGACTAAGCCATGGTTAATAGATATGCAAGCTTTCCAAAAAGCCCAGTATTAAAAGCAGTATGATATTGGCACTGTGGAATGGGCAAATGATAAGTTGAATTGTACTAGTCAGAAATACAGCCACATATATAAGGGAATTCTGAATAAGAAGAACGCATTATAATTTAGCACAATGTTTCTTTACTTTTTTTCATTATCACCTCATCCAGGAGACTTTTTAGACATTTTTATGCTAATTGCTCCCATGAGATTTTAGTATCACAGATATACTGTATATCTGCATCAAGTACTTTATGATGACTATCTGTGATTTATACATAAAAAGAATAAGACTTCTTTTCATCCCCAAGAACTAATTTTTGCCCTCTTAGAGACAATGTTGACCCAGTGAGAATGCATAATTCAGGGGGAAAAGGGTGGATTGTTCTACAAATGCTGCTGACATAATTTTATATCTGTCTGAAAAGAAAGAAGTCTAAGCCCCTATTTCACACCATAAAAAGAATACATTAAACATTTAAGTGTAAAAGAGAAATGGAAGTTTTTAGAAAAAATATGTGTACCCTAGTAGTAGCAGAAACCCTTTTGAAAGACCAGAAGCTATCAAGGACAAGGTAGACACTTTTGGCTAAATGAAATCAAAGTTTTGTATAATAAAAGACACCTTCATTTCATTTCATTTTATTTAACATATCTTTGTGAGCATTTAATATGAGTGAGGCACTTTTCTAAGCACTGCAGAGTCAGTAGTGAACAAAACAAAGTTACTGTCTTCTGAGAATTTACATTCTAGTGGGGGTGGAAAGTCAATCAAAAAATATATCAAGTAGTGATAAATGCAAGGAAGAAAGATAACCCAAAGAATGGGGGATACTATTTGAGTTAGGATAGTCATATTTGAGTATAGATCTTTAAGAATTGAGGGAGCCATGCAAATGTCTGAGGAGAAGTGTTTGCAGGCAGATTCTGAAGTGGGAAAGTGCATGGCAGTTGTGAGGGATGACAAGGAAGCGGAGGCGGCCAGTGTGGCTGTAGCAATGGGAAGGAGAGGGAAAATGGCGGGCCATGAGGCTGAAGTGGAAGCCAGAAGCTGGATGCTGGAAGGCCTGGAAGGCCTGGAAGGCCTTGAAGGCCATGGTAAGAACTTTGGATTTTTACACTGAAGGAATTGGAAAGCCTTTAGAGGGTCCTGAGCAGGGAAGTGACATGATCTGATTTACATTGTAAAAGCATGATCCTGACTGCTGTGGGGAAAATAGGCTGGGGGATGGGAGACTGTCACAGCTTGGAACTACCTGCTGAAGCGGGTGGGAAGTGGTCAGTCAGGATGTAATTTTAGGAT
Source organism: Tolypeutes matacus (assembly GCA_026826555.1). Classification (NCBI taxonomy): domain Eukaryota; kingdom Metazoa; phylum Chordata; class Mammalia; order Cingulata; family Chlamyphoridae; genus Tolypeutes; species Tolypeutes matacus. Next base: position 729,760 of record JAKSZT010054094.1, on the reverse strand, counting down.
ATAGCTTGAGGAATTGGATATAGAGAAAGAATGAGAATATCAGGAAAATAATTTTTCAACACAAATGGAAGATAAAATAATACAATATACAAAAATACCTACAAATTGACTAAGAGAAGGACCAGCCACGAGTTTGGAAAATGAGCAATTAACAAAAGAGGAAATCCAAAAGACCAATCAACCTATGAAAAAATGTCTCACTAAAAGTCAGGAAATACAATTAAAACAAATGTTAGATACAATCTTTTCATTAGCTAGACAAAATAAAAAAATAGCTGTTTCCAGGAGCATTGAGAGTGTGGAGAAAGTAGAACTATTACACATTCCTAGAGAGAATGTGAATTATTATGAATTTGGGGGAAAGTAACTAGGTAATATATATATTTTAACAGTTAAAAGACACTTATTTCCTTTGAGCTGGTAATTCTAAGGAAATGGTTGAAAAAACAGTGACTCATCCACACTACTGAATGTTATCAAGATAATGTTTTAGACTGATATATGTTGACCTTGAGGGATGTCCATGATATTTAGATGAAGAAATCACGTTGCAGAATAATGTATATAAAGTATACAATTTAATCCCATTTTTAGAAAAAAGTTCCTGTGTATATTTGCATATATGTTTATTTGAACATGGAATAAGTTATGGAGAGATTCATAGGAGGTTAACTCTGATTGCACTGTGTGTTTTTAATTTTTGAAGAGGAATTTAATAAAGATTTAAACCAAATATTTATTGAGACCTGGGTTACAATCTACAGTGTTGATATCTCTTAGGTTTGACTTCCCAGTCTTGGCAGGTGCTCAGACTTCTGGATGATAAGAATTAAAAAAAAATTTTTTTTAAACACTAAGAAAATAAGCTTCTATTTCTTAAAACCTGTAATTGGAACCTCCCAGGTAGAGAGTAGGAATACTGGTTGTTTTTCCTATTCCTAACTGTTGTAAAAAGAGAGAGTATTAGAATTTCATCAAATATAAAACTGAATATTTTGATCAGTTTTTCAGTGTATTCTTTTATTCCTTTGGATCTCATTTATTCTTCTATACCTTGTCTCCTTTACAAGGCCCCCTCCAATCACTTCCTAGACTTCCTTTAACTGTATTCCATTATAACATGGGGCGAGAGATATTTGGAACAAATGAGAAATTGCATTTTTAATGCAATTCAAACCTTGGAAATTATTAATCAGGATAGGAGTCATATTAATAGATTTTACATAAATTGTTCCCAATATCCTTGTATTTCTCATTCAGGTTTGTTATCTCTAAACTCACTTCCCAGCTTTTTCTTTCCTTATATTCTGCTCCTAAACATAAAATGATTAATGGAAGGTTTCCACTCATTCTTGTGAGCAAGGTATTTGGAATATTTATCAACTTATTTGTAAAACAAAATTTACCACCTTTGATTTCTGGTAAGTTCCACATTCCTACTTTAATATCTATACTAACTTGAAAGTACATGTACTTATGTAATTTCCTAAAACTTGCATAATTTTGCTAAACATGTTGCCATTTTGATAGCTCTCCCTTTACCCCTTCCTTTTGCTGGGTTCCTTTAAGATTTCCACACCTCTATCTTTAATGGAGGATTAACAATTGTTTTTAACTGGCCTCTTTGTCAGTGACTTTTAGAGAATAAGTCAACAAATTTTCATGGTTGGGGTTTCCTATAGTATGACATACTCGCCCTCAAGGAAATAGTGGGAATGAAAATGCTTTGAAGGCAAGTTAGAAGTTATGGAGAGGATGCAGAAAGGTTTCTGTGGATCCATCTCTTGACTCCTTGGTTCAGCGGGATATGCACATAGATAAGGAGTCAACTGAACTGGTTTCTAAAGTCGTCTACAATTTTTTATTAGTTGCCTTGGCAGGGTCCTTGTTTCTTAGCAGGAATCAGAGAGAAGCTGCATTTGTGATAGCCTTCTAAAAGCTACTAGCTAGCTGCCTGATGGACCAGAGAGAGCTGTAGAAAAATAACATGAGGACTGTGACAACCTAAATACTTTTAACTATATGACAAGCCTTCTGGCCACAATTTTTCCTTGATAACAGCCTAACATGTATAAGAGCTAAGTCAATTAAGCCTGGTGAAATCTCTAAAAGTGTATATTCCAGAGACACAGAAATGGTTTACAATATAAAAATTTCATGTTCAATGTCTCTCCTCCCCTTTTTTGACAATTCAGTCTTGCTAAATCTATGTGGTTCACTGAAGGCCTCAGGATTGTGACTCCAACTTTTAACCTTAATTTAAGCTTCTTTCATAACTGCAGCAGGACACAGTGGCTTGGGTTGTCCTAGAAGCTGTGGAGCTGCTCTTCTCAGGTTGTGATTGGGTAGCATGAAGCATTTATGAAAAATTTTATACTTTAGGGAGGAACTAAAGTCTGGGTTTCTCTCCCTTTTTCATCAAATTTCTCCAAAGAATCATAGCATATTAGATTAGTGTGGATAAGTTCTTTAGAAGACAACTAGTTAGTCCTTCAGAATTTTACAGGTTAAATTATAGACTCTCAGATATGGCAGGAACCATAAAGATAATCTATTCCAGCCACCTAGCTGATTCCGAAGGGTCTCCTTTGCAGCATTCCCACTGAATGACCAAACAGCCCATGCTTAAACTCTTTTAGATATCCCACTTCTCCTTATACAGAGATAAAATCTGTTACCGTGTACCTTTCATTCATTGGTCTTATTTTCTTGGGGCCATAAAAAATATTCTAATCCATAATGGACCTTCATATATTTGAAAATAACTCTCATTGTCTCCTTATATGTATTCTTTTCCAGGTAATAACTGTGCAAACTTCCTGCTCACATGAAATGATTTGAGTTCTCTTACCATCATGATCTTTCTCTTCTGTGGGCACTCTATCTTATCCATATCCCATGAAAGAACTGAATAAATGGATAAAAATCAAATTCCTAAAAAGTATACTTTTAAAGTAGACTAAAAATAACTTTTTTGGAAGGCACATCCCACAGCTACTTACTTGCATTCCTATAGTCTGCCTCCTTCACTTCCTTCTCTTAGCTTTTGGAAAGTACCCTTTACAAAACAAGTTCATCAGTCATCTAAACAACTACTACTATGATCTCTTTTAGTTCTGATTCCCCTTGAAGTCTCTGCTATCCTTTAACATCATTTCTTCTTGAAATTCTCATCTTTCTTAGGTATCAGAAAATTACATTGTAAAATTTTCCTTATGCCTTCCCATCCTTAATTAATTCTCTTCTTCAACCCATTACATATAACAAACTTAGTTCTTGGACCTCTGCCTTTCCTAGCTCTGTACTTTCTTCTTTGGAGAGCTTATTTACTATTACGGTTTCAATTGTTACCTCTACTGGATGGTCTCCAGATCTTTCTCAAATGACAAGCATTATTGTTTGTCCTCTTAAACTCAATTTCTTATTCCTTCCTTGTCCCACAAACTAGCTCCTAGCTTTTTACTGATTCTTTGTCACAATTTCAAAAGTTGTGGAGTCATCACTTGTTTTCTTCTTTTACTTATTCATATGCAGTCAATCATTATGAAGTATTGATTCGTCTTTGAAAATATCTCTCAAATCTGTCCCTTCTACTTATTTTCCTTCTATCACTACCACCCCAAGCACTTCCTAATCGGTTTGACTACTATGATCTTTCTCTTCTTCAATCTATCTTGCACAATCACAAGATTAACATGCTTTTTTGTAATGCAGTCTTATTCACTTCACTCTCCTTCTCAAACATCCCCAAAGGCTTCAAGTTGTCTAGAGAATAAAGTCTAGATCCCTGCTTTGTTTTTTAAAACTTTTCAGAATCTTCTTCTAACCTCTCTTTCCAGAATTGTTTCCAGAATGCCTCCCATGAGCTGCTGTTACAGCAAAATTGCCTACTGCCCCTGGAACATGGCATGGCAGTCTTTAACCCCTTTGCCTTTTTTCTCCTCTTTCTACTTCACTCAGCATATCAACATCTATTTCATCTTTTGATATACATGTTATATGCCACCATCCCTTCTCCATGAAGCTACCCTCTTTATCTTCTCATCCCAAGAGGCTCCTGAAGGCTTATTGTATTCTTCATCTAAATTACTTTTTTGACACTTAGATTTTACTTTTTTAAAGTTGTCATGTACACATATACTATGTCACTAAATATGTTACGATCTATTTGATTGCAGGGACTCTGGCTTGCCCTAACCTGTATACCCCTTAGTGCTTAAACAGTGCCTTGCATGCTTTAGGTCCACCATGAGTAGTCATTGGTTGCTTGGTTGGTTAGGCTATCACAGAGATATAATACTTGTCAAAGAAATTATACATTTCTTTAATCAAAATGTTTATTTCAGAAAGTATCCAGGCTTTCTAGACTTTTACATCATATAAGTATCGATTTATAAAACGAACATTTGGAAACAGGTTTGTGGCTGAGGTCTAAAAACTGTGGAACTTCTGAAGAGCTGACTCTACAGATAGAGTATAAGGATTTTATATTACAATCCATTTAGGCAATGGCTGGGGCATGGCTTGTGTCTGGAGGATGGAAAACATAATGGTCAACTGTCTTATGGGTCTTCTTTTTATTTATCCTACTTTTCCACCTTTTTGTTTGCTTCATTTCTTTATTTGCCTTTGCCCTTTGCTGGTGGTCCTGCGTTTTTACCCTTGGCTTCAGCTTCTTTCTTTCCTTTACCTTTGTCCTTTTCTTCATCATCTTTCTTGGTTTTGGCATCTTTGCCCTCCTTTTCTTTATCCTTCTCAGGCACACCCTTCTTTTCTCCAGCTTCCTGTTCTTTTGGTGCTACATTGGCAGTCTTTTTTTTCCCTCCGGCTTCCGGTCCTTTTGACATTTCAGTGGTACTCTTCGTTTCTTGGGCTTCCTCTCCTTTTGGCTTTCCGGCGGCGCTCTTCTTTCCTTCACCTTCCTCTCCTTTTGGCTTTCCGTCGTCGGCGCTCTTCTTTCCTTCACCTTCCTCTCCTTTTGGCTTTCTAGCCTTCTTTCCTCCAGTTTCCTGTTCTTTCGACATTCTGGTTTCACTCTTTTTTGGGGCTTCCTGTTCTTTTGGCATTTCAGTTTCACTCTTCTCTTTTGGGACTTCCTGTTCTTTGGGCATTTCAGTTTCACTCTTCTCTTTTGGGGCTTCCTGTTCTTTCGGCATTTCAGTTTCACTCTTTTCTTTTGGGGCTTCCTGTTGTTTTGGCATTTCAGTTTCACTCTTCTTTTTTGGGACTTCCTGTCTTATTGGTATTTCGGCATCACTCTTCTTTACTTGGGCTTCTTGTCCTTTCAGCATTCCAGTGTCACTCTCCTTTACTTGGGCTTCCTGTCCTTTTAGCATTCTGGAGTCACTCTCCTTTATTCTAATCTCCTTTCCTATCTTGCCTCTCCCCATCTCAAAACCTTCTGTTTTACTTTTTGGCAGTCTTTGAGGTTTTGGCCTCCAGGATTCATCAGAATCTATAAATATAACTTCCTTCTCTAATGTTCCTTTGCTTTCTTCTTGGCTACTCTGAGTCCTTGTAGAGCCTTCACCTTTTAGACTCTGGACTTTAGAATCTGATATATTTGCAAGGTCTCCATCCATGTAACCTGGAAATATAACTGAGCACACAACAAAAGTGCATAATTCAGATATCAAGTATTTTCTCTGTATTCCTATTTTTTCCCCCTGATAATTGGTTTCTGTTTCTTTTGTCTTAAAACTGACAAACTGGAGATAACTTGATATTTTCCTGAAAACATAAAATGGCGAACTCTACACATAAAATTACATAAATATTGATAAAATTCCAGACTTTTAAATAACTTGGGAAATTAGTGAGAGCAAAGATAAAATGTACTATGAATAAACTGGCATTTGTGACTTATGGTAATTAATAATGCTTAGTGGCTGAAGGAGGATATATTCTGAAAGGACATAGAATTTATTTTTAGAAAAAATTTTGGAAAGAAGCAATACTTGTTTCTTAAAATAGAAAAAGGAAACTAAAAATATGTTTTCCAAATTGAATAAAAGCATATCTTATTATTCAAAAGTATTAATAGTACTAGCTGATACTTATTGAGTGCTTACCATATACTTGGCACTTACTATTCTAAGCACTCCACATGTATTAATTCATTTAATCTTTACAACAACCATGCAGGATAGGTACTATTATTATCCCCATTTTACAGATGAAGAAACTGAAGCACAGAGAGCTTAAACAAATATGTATGAAGTCATGCAACTAGTAAGTGGTGGAACTGGAATTCTAGTAGTCAGATTCTGGAATTCAGCTTTAACCGTCATCCTAGGCTACTTCTTACTAGCATCGCAAAAACTTCAGGTTCCTTTTATCATGTATAGGTAACTCAGCTCTGATTTGTCTCAAGTTCCATGTGATGTAATAAACTTGAATATTTAGCTTCTGGTACGATTTTTCAGTAATTTAGTTCCCTGAATTTAGTAAAAAAAAAAAAAAATTCCAGGCTACCACGGAGAATTGTGTGGATTCTCACTGTGGAGCAGAGGTATGCCTTGCTTTGCGAAAATCTAATATTTAATGCAGTAGAAAGAATAGTGAATTTGAAAGCTGAATCAGAATATGTGGGTTTAGTATCACTGCTAGCTGGATTTATTTGGGTAAATCAGTTAATTCCCAAAGACCTACTTTCCTCATATTTAGTTTCTCCATTCACTTTGTAGAGTTATTGAAAGATATTAGTAAAATATTTAAGGAGCATGGCTTTGGGAGACCAACTGGTTCAAATTCTGGTTCCATACCAAACTAGCTGGGTGACTTTGGGCAAACTTCACTCTCTCATCTGTAAAATGAGGGCAATAAAAGTAGATACCTCACAGAGGTGTTGCGAGGATTAAATGATATTATCTAAGTAAAGCACTCAGTATAGTGCATGGAACATAGTAAGTAGTTAATAAATATTAGCTATTACTACTATCAAGTGAGATAGTACAGGCAAAAACTCTCTCTGATCTATCAAGACAAGACATTCTTAGTTCCCAGCAAATAATTTAGAGGATTAATCTTATTACAGGAATATTTCTTGCTTTAAAATTAATTATTGGAAGATTTATTTATTATTTTACATAGAAAGTTTTCTGGTACAATTGGGTTGAATATTTGAAAAACTGACATACACATAATTTCAGAATTTTATCAGTTGTAAAAAGTGAGGCACCTTGTATTTGGAATTAAGGTAATTGTAGTTCAATGTTTTCTGATGTTTCCTCTTTGGTATTTTAAGCTCAAAATAAAAATAACCTTAGGAACCTTGAAGTAATGCTTTCTGAACTCTTGTATATTTTCCCCCTAGTGTTGTGCATTAAGATATGGATACTGATACTTTATTCTAGAAAAATCGATTTCCAATTTTCTAATGAAAATTAGCAGTAATATGGCCAATATAAGAAGTGTTGCTGTATTGAGAAAAACAGCCCAGAATATTTTTATTTCTGACAGTGTATCAATGGACATTGTTTTGTTTGGGGGAGTGCTTATAATGTGGAGAAGAGCATTTTTTTTTTTTTTCATTGAGGCTTCTAACCTTAAGAATCTATGGAATGTACTCCTCAAGCTGATTTTTCTTAATATATTAAATGCTTTTAGTTTTACCATCTCTTGGGGTTAATTTGTTTCATGTTTCTACTGTGTAAAATACTGTATGGCCCCTCTTTTCTTCTTTTCCTTAACTTTTTTTTTTAAACCTAAATTTACCTTCTAAATTGTATAGAAATTGAATATTCTAAGATGTAATTAAGTAGTCAGTGTTTACAATAGCTACACCTTTCCTAATTCTACAGAATTTTAAAGAATTTTATGCTTTTTCCCACCACAATGAGAAAATCTAACTCTTAGTCACTTCTAATAGTGTCTTCATACCCTCCATTGTTTTAAAATCTTTTCCATATCTTTTCTATCTTGAATTTAATTAACAGAAGTTATATTTACTTATTTTTTTTCCCAGGAACATAGCTATTCCATAAAATGAGGTTCATTTTTATTTCAACTTTCCATTTCAGAAGTAAGCCACAAATCATGATTCCACCAAACTCTAGATTCCTCTCTCCTTTCTCCTCCCAGATTTCAAGATAGTGCTTAAATCTTTTCTTTTCCTTGGACTTAATAATCTGCTATAATTGATTACAATGTAAATCTCCATAATACAAAGATTTGTAAACTCTGGCAAAAGTCAATTTTTTTTTCAGTCAGTAGTCCATAAAATAAGTTCTAGTACAATCAAAAGATTTAACCAAGACTTTGGGGTTCATTGTAATATGTTGAGACTGATTAAGAAATAATGATTAAAATTTTTTAATTGGATGAATTTTTGTTACAGCTGAAAGATATAAAATACTTATCACATTAATAATTCTAATTTTATGATAGTTAAAATAATGTAGAAAAAAGACCTTGGGCTTCAATAGGAAATGAATCTTATCAGGTTCTTTATCCAATGGCTGGCAAGGATAGTACAATTAAATCTATCCTTATCTCAGAGATGAAACACTATAATTCTCAGGTCATGAATTAATATTTTTAGAGATCATATATAATTATGAGCTGATTGTGTAGGTAAGCAATAAAAGACTTAACTTGAGAGGATGATTATATTTAATGACCTGATCTATTTTAGATCTTTCTTTGAACATTGAATTAAACCTTAACTTCCTTTTTCTAAAAATATCAACTCAGAAAGATGTGTTTGAAAGATTATGTCAATAAGAATATACCTTTCACAAGAAAAAAAGTTAAAAGATGTAATGGATTTTATTTTCTGGCAGCTTTCAAAAATGCATCCATTAAAAGCTAATTCACTCTCAAGAAGCGACTTGGCCTGCAATCCCTTCTCAGAGAGAGCGCTTTCTTTTAGCAAGGGATGCACAAAATCACAACCCAGACCGCTTCCGTGTGAGGGGAGGTCAACTGAGGGATGCATAGCAGTCAGTTCTTCCCTGGCCTCTAGACACAGAATGACTGTGCTGAATGCATACTGTTTTTTTGTACCATGAATCGAAAGAAAATAATTTTCCCTTTCAACTTCACCCTCGCTCCCTATCCTAAACCCACTCTTTTTCTAGAGTTAATTGGGAAAGAAGTCTAGGGCTTAAACATGATTAAATAAAAAGATATTTTGTGTTTTATCAGTGTTTGGAATGTTCGAGACATGAAATGCCTTACTACATTTAAGTTTTACTTCTTATTATGATACATTTACAGAGTTTTTAAAAAGTTATTATTCTATTTTGTTTTGTATGATTTCTTTGAAGAGCTGAACACAGCTTCAGAGAAATCTGAATTTAGAAAACAGTTCAATTAAAAGTTAAATGTCTATTGGAATAGGAATCCTGTTTTTAAAAGGAATCTTTTGCATACATTTAATTATCCAGTTTCTCTAGCAGTCGTATATTTGTATTTATAAACATTTAATTTATAGATAAACTTTCATAACTAATTACAAAAATGGCACGTGTGGTTTAATATAGGAGGCAATGTGTTGGTGAGGAAATAGTACATACTTGAGAGGAAGTCCTGGGTATAAATCCTGGCACTGCTGTTAACCACTTTTTTAACCTTGGACAAATGTCTGAGTCTGTTTCCTGATCTGTAAAGTGGGGAATAATAATAGCTACCAGGCAGGGTTACCGTAAGAATAAGAGATAATGTTTTTGAAAGTGCCTCACACAGTACACAGTATATAATAAGTGCTCACTATCTACTGTCCTTTAGAGGTAAAGTTATTTAGAAGGCAACAGAAAATAAATGAGATTTTGTTCTTAACTAGTTTTTTCCTCTATTAATTTTATAACTAAAAAAAAAAAAAAAAAAGACTTCTATATTCCCAGAAAAGAGCTAAGGGAACATAGGCACCGATCTTTCCTTCATGGTATTTTGCTGGGCATCGGTGAGGAGATTCCTTTTCAGAGTTTAGAAGATGGCCAGAGATAATGGCACACTTTCATGTGAAATTCATCTCCTTTACAGCAATCTTTCAAGAAACAGTTATTTATAGTCTTGGAAGAGACTGGTGACCTCAGAAGCACAAGCCTCTATTTTGGGAGGAGAAATTGCCAGGCCAGAAAATAACTATAAACAATGTAAAATATCAAACTTGAAAATAGATAAGGAACTTACCTATAGGGGTTAGTGCTAAAAACGAAACACAAAAGAAAGATTAGTGGTGGGTTCCTAACTCAGGAAAAACCCAGCCTCCAATGATACCTTCTAGTAAACGCAGAAACAGAACCCTCCAGGGAAAAGAAAACTGTTTCATCCTCATGAAATATAGCAGGAGTGTTGCTAGTTAAAGCTTCCCATAGCACTCCACAGAGATACTTATCTTTAGCATGCCATTTAACTAGTTGATGGAATTGAACCCTGGGGTAAGGAGTATCTGTTCTGCTGTAAATCACTATTGCATTTCCCATCTTGTTTGTTTTTCTCAGATTTTTGACCTACTCTTCTGAATCACTTTGAAAAATGTATATTGTTGATCATTTATCAAAATCACCATCTTGTCCTGGCTTCTATTCTTTATGTCAACCTTAGAGGGCTTTCTTTCTTATAAAAATGATAGGTGGCCACATTGTAACAGAGAAATGGACTCCCTTGTGATAGACTTGCTGGGAATATATGCTACCAGTAATTTTTGGTAGTAGTTAACCACTATCAATGCAAGACCATTATATTTTGTTCCAAAAGGAAAACAGATAAGAGGGAATCAAAATTGAAATACGAAGTAACCACTCATTTAACTAATAAGGACTATACTAAGATAGAAGACCACAGAATACAAGAAAAATTAGGATTTAAGAACTCAAAGGTCCTAGACACAGAAATAGGGAGAGCAAGGAAATAACCCCCAAACCCAAACTTACTAATTGGTCCTGAACTGTCCACTGAAAGAGATAAAGATAAACACATTAGTCGGTAATACGAGGCTCCCCCTTCTTTCCCAATCTCCAAACCTCTACCTTAGATGGAATCTGTTTCGTGAACTAAGTTCCATTTATTTAAATGTGGGGTCCTCCATTTCCATTCCCCCTTCTCTTGGCTTATTGTAGTTCAACGGACTTGTGATAAGCTACTTTAAATGTTATTGAAACTAATCACCTTTATTTTTCATTAATCATTAGTGATTTTACTAGAGGCACAAGATTGCAATTTAGAAAATATGGGGTGTATCACAGTCTAGCTTTAGGAAAATATGTACTAAGGCTATTCACTGACATTGTTTGATATGGAATCTTTAAGTTAAATTTGTGACCAGATATTGAAATGGGGTGTATTTCTTGTGTTGATGTTACTTGCTATGCCTAATAAAAAAAACACAAAATAATATGAATGAAATTGCGAGAAACATGATACTCGGATTTGTTTACCAGGGATGAAAATGAGGAGTTGGGTATTTAATCTCTAGAGCAGGAGCTGGAAAAGTATAGCCCGTGGAGCACATTCATCCTGCCACCTATTTTTGTCTGTCCTCTGAGCTAAAGAAGGATTTTACATTTTTAATTGGTTGGAAAGAATAATAATATTTCATGACACATGAAAATTATAGGAAATTCAAATGCCAATGTCCTTAAAAAGTTTTATTGAGACATATCCACATTTATTTGTTTCTGTATTGTCTATGGCTGCTTTTGTGCTACATCACCAGTGTCGAGTGGTTGTGACATAGACCTTATGGCCTGCGAAGCTTCAAATAATTTTTTCTGGCTCTTTACAGAAAAATTTTGCCCGCCCCTAATTTAGACTAAACTAAAGAACAATTGAGTTTAGAAATAGATTAGAAATTTACTAGTAGGTACTTGAGGTATTCCTGAAAATCAAATCAAGAAGATAGGTTAATGGTAATATTTTTGGACCAGAAACACAGATCTCCATTCCCACCTTGTCGTAGTATTTCTTCTAGGGTACCATCAAGACCTCCAGCACGATATAATGAAATATAATGGGAGAGTAGATTCCTTATTGTATTGTAAGAACCTGATACTTTTCACCACCGTTATGACTCTCACCATGGTCCAAGTTACTGTTACCGTCATTTCTCTAATTGCTCCTCTCTCTGCTTCCATCCGAGTAGGTCAATTTCCAATACAGTAACCAGAGAGGATCCTTTCCAAGTGTTAGTCAGTCAGATCAGGTCACTCCTCTGCTTACGGCTCCCCATCTCACTCAGAGTCAAAGTCATTCCAGTGGCTTGAAAGGAAGGCCCTGGAAGATCTGTCCCCCATCGCTCTATGATAACTTCTCTTCCTTTCACTTTTCATTCTGCTCCAGCCACGTTTACTTTCTTCCTTTTCCTCAAGTAGTCTGGAAATGCTCCTACCCCAGTTGAATCATTTGCTGTACCCTATGCCTGAAATATTATCCTCTCAGATCCACATAGCTAATTCTCTCACTTCTTTCGTGTTTTTTTCTCAGTTTCCATCTTCTCAGTGAGGCCTTCCCTTATAACCATTTTTAAAATTGCAAATCCTCCCCATCCCCCCACACTCTTTATTCCCCCATTCCTCTCTCTAGTGCTTAACACCTTCTAATAAACCCTGTATTTTATTTATTTCCCCTGAATTAATATCTATCTTTTCTTCCTGCTGTCCCTAATTCTATGATGGCAGGATTTTTTTTTTGTCAGTTTCTTTTCACTGCTATATTCCCAGGGCTTAGAATAGTCTCTGGCTATAGTTCAGGTTCAATAAATATCTGTTGAATGAATGAATAGCCTAATCCTATAGTTTCAATGTTACCACTATCTTCCCTAACTCACTCTTCTTTTTCTACACTTTACTGCCTCCCACTTTTCTAGTCCTATCTTTTTCTTTCTTCCATTATCCTCTTCTCCCCTGAAGATAGTAAGGCAAACTGATAAGATCCTTTATGGTCCTGCAGTTCCTTTTTTCAAAACTCTATTTTGAAATAATTATAGACTCAGGAAATTCCAAAAATAGCTTTCCCAATGATGACATTTTATAGAGCTGTAGCATAGAATCAAATCCAGCAAATTGACAGTATATTTAAAGCATACTGTTAACTAGACTACAGACTTCATTCAGTTTCCATCATTTTAAAAACTGCTTTCATTGTGTGTACTCATTGTGTGCATAACTCTATGCAGTTTTATTCTATGTATAGATTTGTGTAGCCACCAACACAATCAAGATACAGAATAATTCCATTGCCACAAAAGAACTCCTTCATGCTGACTTTGTAGGGACCCATCCCATGCCCTGCCCCAGCTTGTCCCTGCTTCCTAGCAACCACTAATCTGTTCTCCATCTCATAGTTTGGTCATTTCAGGAATTTTATATAAAAGGAATCACAGTATGTAACAATTTGAGATTGACTTTTTTCACTAAGCATCAGGTCCTTGAGGTTCATCCTAGTTGTTGCCATATTAATAGTTCATTCCTTTTTACTGCTGAGTAGTATTTCATTGTATACATGTATACTAGACTTTTTTCAACAATTCACCCATTAAAGGATATATGGATTTCCAGTATTTTGCTATTATGACTAAAGCTACTATGTACAAATTTTCACGAGACTATACATTTTGATTTCTCTTGGATGAATGCCCAATAGTGTGATTATTATGTCATATGGTAAGTGCATGTTTAGTGTTGTAAGAAATTGTCAATCTACTTTCCAGAGTGCCTGTACCACTTTAAACATTCCCATCAGCCACGTATAAGATCCAGTTTCGCTGCATCATCACCACCATTTAGTATTTTCACTATTTTTACTTAACTGTTCTAATAGGTGTGTAGTGATAGCTCATTGTTTTAATTGCTCACAGGCTAATTATGTTGAAAAGTTTTCATGTGCTTATTTGCCATCGATATCTCCCCTTGGGTGAAATATCTTTCATATAATTTGCTCATTTTCTAATTATATTAGTTTTTATTACTGAGTTTTTAAAACTTGGAGATACTATTGAATTTTGAGTGTTCTTTATATATTCTAGATATGAGACCTTTTGTGTTGGATATGCTTGCAGATATTTTATCCCACTCTGTAGCATGTCTTTTCATACTCTTAACAGAGTCTTTGACAATGAACAGTTTTTAGTTTAAATGAAGTCTAATTTATGAATTATTTTCCTTTTATGAATTATATTCATGTCTAAGAACTCTTTGCCCAGACCTAAGTCCCAAAAATTTGTTCCTATTTTTTTCCCAAAAGCTTTCTAGTTTTATGCTTTGCATTTAAATCCATGACTTACTTTGAATTAATTTTTATATGGTATGAAGCTTAGCCTGAGGTTCTTTTTTTTTTTGTTTGTTTATGGATGTCAATTGTTTCAGCATCATATATTGAGGGCTATCCAACCTCCATTGAATTGTTTTTGCTCTTTTGTGGAAAAAAAAAATCAGTTGGGTGTTGTAAAAATCAGCCAAAGAAGTGCTGATGCAAAGTAACAGAAATCTATTGGCTTTTATAAGGGTATTTACTTGGGGTGGAAGCTTACAAGGCCCTATGAGTCCAACTCAAGGTACCATAAGAAGTACTTTCTCACCCAAAGTCATTTGCCACGTGTTGAAGTAAGATGGAAGGGATGTCTGCGAAGGTTCAGCCTTCCTTCTTCCTGTTAAGGCTCCATGGTCCCAGCTTCTTTGGATCTCAGCTGTAGGCTGGAATAAGGCTTGTCTCTCAGAGCTTCTCAGCTGCTCTGTTATCTTCAGCTGCAAACTATCAGACTCATCTCTCTTCCTGAGGCCTCTGCCGTGTCTATGGAGCTCTCTCTTTTCCTCTGTGTTCTTCTCTTTGTATCTACTTCTCTCTGTCCCTTGATTGTCCGTTTATGTAGCCCACCAAGGGACAACTCTGGGTCATCCTAATGACATGGCCAAATCAAAGCCCTAATATTGATTTAATCAAGTAAATATAAAGCCTTTGATTTTAAATCATTCAAAGGGTATCATGCCCAGAGGAACAGACCAGTTTACAAATATAATCAGTATCTCTTTTTGGAATTCATAAATAATATCAAACTGCTACAGGTGTATTTGTGTTGGTCTGTTTCCAGATTCTCTATTCTGTTCCATTTATCTGTGTTTCTATTCCTCTGCCAATACCACATTGTCTTAGTTACTATAGCTATATAGTAAGTTTAATATCAAGTAGAATGATTCCTCTTTTTATTCTTTTTCAAAATTGTTGTATCTCTCCCAGTTCCTTTGCTTTTTAGTATAAATTTTAGAATAAGCTCTTCTATAAAAAAATTTTCTGGGATTTTGATAGGAATTACATTAAGCCTATAGATCAATTAGGGGAAAATTACATCTTTACTATTTGAATCTTCCAATTCAGGCACACCATATTTTTCTCCAAACAATTTTCAGAATGAAGACCTTGTACAATAATTTTCTCAGATTTGTACCTAGACATTTCATTTTTTTATGGAGCAATTGTAACTTGTACTGTGTTCTCAATTTTGCTGTCCATAAGTTAGTTGTTAGTAAATAGGAATGTGATTGATTTTTGTGTGTTAATCTGCAACCTTGCTGAATTTAATTAGTTCTGCAAGCTTTTTTGGTGAATTCCTTGGGATTGTCTGCAAAGACAATTATGTCATCTACAAATAGAGACACTTTCATTTCTTCCTTTCTACCATATATGCTTTTTATTTCCTTTTCTTGTCTTATTATGCTGGCTAGGGTTTCTAGTACTATTTTGAATAAGAGTGGTGCAAGTGGGACATCACTTTTTTTCAGATTTTAATGGGAAAGCATTCAATTTTTCTTCATTATGTATGATGTTGGATGCTCTCTACCAGGTTGAGGAATTTCTCCTCTATTCCCAATTTACTGAGAGATTTTTAAAAATCATAAATAGATATTTAATTTTGTCCAATACTTTATTCTGCATCAATTTATATGATCATGTGATTTTTCTTCTCCAGACTGTTTATGTGGTGGGTTATACTAGTTGATTTTTAAATATGGAACCAGCCTTGTTCATAGTATACATTATTATTCTTTTAATGGCTGCAAGATCTATAGTATATTCCCTGTTTCATTCTTAATTTGGTAATTTGTTCTCTCTTTTTTGTCAGTCATTACAGGTTTATCAATTTTGCTGAAGTTTTCAAAGAACAAGCTTTTCATTATTTGTTTTCAATTTTATTGAATTCTGCTCTTATTTTTTTGTTATTTCCTTTATTATGTTTGCTTTGGATTTATTTTTCTCTTTTTCTAGGTCCTTTCTTGAGGTAGGAGCTTAAATTATTGATTTGAGACTTTCACTGTTTCTATTGTAGGTATTTAAGGCTCTACATTTCTCTCTTATTACTGCTTTAGCTAGATCCACAAATATTTATAATTTCATATTCTTATATTTATAAGTATTTTAAAAATTTCCTCTGAGACTTCCTGTTTCACCTATGAATTATTTAGATATGTGTTGTTAATTTTTCAGGATTTGAAGATTTTCCTGTTGTCTAGTCATTGATTTCTAGTTTGATTCCATTATAGTCAGAAAGCATACTCTGAATGATTTCAGCTCTTTTAAATTTGTTGAGAATGGGGTGTTGGATGTAATTGTGAATTTTTCTGTTTCTTTTCAGTTCTATCAGGTTTTTTCCCCATGGATTTTGAAGCTCTGTTTTTCGGTGCATACACATTTAGGATTTTTATGTTTTTATGGGTTATTGATTCTTTTATCATTAGGTAATATCCCCCTTGGGCCCTAGTAATTTTCTTTGTTTTGAAGTCTACTTTATCCGACATTAATATAGCTACTCCTACTTAAAAAAAAAAACAAAACACTTGCATAGTATGTCTTTTTTCCATCCTTTTATTTTCAACCTACCTATATTATTAAATTTGAAATGTTTCTTGTCAGCATGCAGTTGGGTTATGGTATTTTTATCTACTCTGATGATATGTTTTTTAATTGGTATATTTAGACCTAGCTCCTTTTGAAAATGAAACACAAATAAATTGGTGTTGTTTGCCTGAGTGTTATGAAAAGGAATTCCCAATTTAAGTCTCCTGAGGAGGGGAATTCAGAAAAGGCTTTCAAAGTACTGCTCTTAACCCTTTTTCTCTGTTAATAGTGGTCCAAGTTTAGTTATGATAAGTTTTAGGAAGAAGAGGATGAAGATAACCCTTTCTCTTTTATCTTCAACTCTATCATAGTGTTTTCATTGTTTACATTTTGCAATCTGTCCTTTCTTGTACCTCACATCTTACGTTTTATTTTTGCCATCTTTTATCTTTTGGAATTTTGTTTTGTGACCCTATAGCTTCATATAGAAACATAAACTTCGTAATGTGTTGTTTTCATGGTCTGACCCCAACATATTTTTCCAGCATTCTTTCCTTGATTCTCTTCTCTAACCTAATTCTCTAGCCAGAAGAAAAACTAGTTTTCTTTTTCTTTGCCACATGCTTTCCTGTCTCAGTGGGCCTTTGATTTTCCAAAAAACTATTTGTAACTTAAAGAAATACTAGGTGTGGAGGAAAAGAGTTGGAAAACAACCTGACCCTCAGGGTTCACAGTGGTCAAATGTTAAAAGTGTCGATGAAAAGAAAAGAATCCAAATGCTACAAACTAAGAAAGAGAATAAGAACTTACCAGCTGTTACTGGAGCAATTGCTGAAAAAGAAAATAAAATGAATTAGTTTTTATTTTAATCACAAACTTAGTACCTACCAACAACCCACTTGGAACATCCAAAAGCGGACTTAAATCTTCTAAGTATATGCTACTCCTTATAAATTCAAGATTAACTAACTCACTTTGATAATTTAAATAACCAGGTAACTAACTTAATTTCTCTTTTCATCTTCTTTTCAGTGTTTCAACTTTCTTCCATTCAAAACCCTACCATGTCAGCCCCCATCATATTTCTTTTTTGCAGTACAGAAAAGTTTATTTATAATTACTGAAAATTTAAACTTTTATCATGTCGTTTTTCTATGTTTGTTCTTTCTGATAATCTCTGGGGATTGTAATGGGAACATTTGAATTCTAAAGCTGGTTTGGGAAATAACATGTGTTAGAAGAAACCTTCCAGATATTGTAGGATACTAAGGAACAACAGGATTAAGAAAAAGAAAAGGAATTTATTTGTGGGGCTTATAACCTTTGTTAAAATACCAACACAAACTAATGTGATTTGCTTGGGACATGGAGACAAATATTTTCACTGGCACATCTCTTGGGGGGTGTAAAGAGGGCAGGGCATGGGCCAATCATAGAGACAATAAGAAATACCATGAGCTTCAATTTCCTGATCCTCTCCTATCCTATTGGTGGATATCTTTAGGGTGGGCAAAATGGCGTTGAGTTTAGGCCCTTTTCCTTTTCTTTTCAATTTTATGAGATGTTAAAACTCTTCAACAAGAGCTAGCAATGTTTATTATAATTTAGTTTTGTTCCTTTTATTTTTCTTCCTAATTCTCTAATTTGTTCTTCTCCTTGTATTATATTATTCTTCTAGGTCTACATTACTTTGTTTATTATTCCATTCCTTATTCCAAAATATCTGAGCTAAAGTGTTTATTACTTTAGGAAACTTGGTCTATTTTTTATGGCAAGTCTTCCTATTTATCCTTTGAATCAATAGAATTTTAACTTAAAATCAATAATTTTAGGAAATACACAAAAATCTGAAAGCAAAGGAGAGGAAGAAATATGTTATTTTAGGTTTTGCATTAACAGAAGTGAATACAATCAGAGACGGATCCAAATCCTGTGAAAGGTCAAAGGGCACATCTTGTAAGTGTTTTACCTGGAATTTGAACCTGGGTCTGTCTGATTCCTTTCTTAACCATCACATTATATTACCTTTGCACCTTTTTACCAATTAACATGGAAGTGGTTTTATTCCATATTTAGAATTATTTCTTAAGGTATACCTTTTGAAATGGAATCATGAGTTATAGAATACTATATTTTAATGTATCTCACAACAGACTGCAAATTTGCTTTCTAAAAGGGTTCTATTAGTTTACAGTGGGACTGGCAATGTATGAATATATAATATTTTACCAAAGCTTTTCCAGTATTGCTTATTATATTTAGTTATTTTTATTAGGTGGCAAATGCTACCTCAGGGTCTCAATTTTCTATCCTTTGTTCTTTTTGCCAATCAGTGGACATAATATAGTTCCTAAATTTATAGTAACTTGAGGGGCACACTAGATAATGGGGAGACAAAGGGGATTGGGAAATGTGAATGCAAAATCTTTTGCTTCAGGGAAAATTTTCTAAAGATCACTGAAATTAAAAAAGAGATGAATAACTTACCAACAGGTATTGGAGTAACTGGTAGAACAACATGAAACAAAAATGCATTAGCAGAGTTTTGGATGAAGAATATAATTTCCTTCCTTGCTCTTTTTTCAAGGGGCTAACAAAGGGATCTTTGGAAGACACCAAACCTCCCCAGAAAAAACAGCCATAACAGAACAAGGGAGATTATCATTTCTTTTGTGGTAAAAGGATAGTCCTAGTTTGATGAAACTCACCTCAGTATATTTCAATTTGGTAGAAAGGCAGAAGGGGCTAACATTTTATGCTTAGATCATTCTTTTTCTTTCTCATCTAGTGTGGAGGGTTTAAATCCTACAGAGAACTTTTAAATAATTAAAAGTTCTCTTTCCTCTCCCCATATCTAACATATCCCCTCCTCACCACGCCTACCCTCGCTTTTCTTCTAGTTTTCCTTATTATCCTCACATTTATTGTATCCCACCCTATATATATATGTATATATTTTAAGTTTGGAAAATTTTATTTGAAAGCTATTTGAAATTTTCCTTAGAAAACAAAATATTTCTTCTATACCTAAGTCTCTTAGCCAAATGTTTATTCTTTCCATCAAGTAATTAATGAGTTAACAGGTCACTGAGTAAGAGAGATAGGAGATATTTATACATAGAAACATGAAATGGAGTTGGTCAGATTAGGAAACATTTTCTCCGCATTTTGGGCTTCCAGTTTATACCAGAGTTATGAAAAGAAAAAGGAACTTACTGATAGGTACTGCTACTTGTTCTAAAATCCAAACACAAATAATCAGAATGGTTGACAATGATAACAGAATTGATATTGATAATAGAATTCTTTCTGACATCATTCCAGTCAGGAATCTTTGGAATGAAAAGGAAGCAAGCCCCAAACCACCTACATGAGCTACTTTAGTCCCTCTTTTCCAGTAACACAGTCATTTTGAAAGGGTGGTAAAGAGGTAAAATTATTTAACTTTTACCATCCAATTTCGCTAAGAAATTGAAGTACTACAGAGGTGGAAAAGCTTCATTTCCTTTAAAATTTTCTTCTATTTTCATTCCACTCCCTTCTTTCATTGATTGCCTTTTCATCAGTTTTCCCCAGTTTTCTCTGTCATTTCCACCTTCTATTTCATTGAAAATGTATTCTTTTTGTTGACAGATCAGTATAGCCAATCCTAAGAGATTTTCATCCCACTCATCATTATTTTTTATCATTTTTCAGATATTATTCAGTAGTCCAAGGGGGAAGAAACTGACCAATGTATATGTATTGCCTGTTTCCCTCCTCAGGCAATAATGTATTATCTAATATGTCTAAAAACCGTGACGTTTTAAGTATATAAAGGTTTTTTTTTTAAGCAAGACATTTTTACTAGGAAAAAAATATCATGTTAATTTTTTTCCCCATTAATCATTGTGGTCTATGCTTTGTATATGATCATAATGTTCTAGCAAAATTCTGGTAATGGGAAGAGGGTGTGAGAAATATAAATGTAATGGAAATATCCAGGTTTAGGAAAAGGCCCACAATGAGTGTATACCAGAAGCACCAAACAAAAAGGGAATTTCTTAGAATAGTAGGTGTCATTGCAGTGGGTATAGAACATAGATTTCAGTGATACTCTTTGTGAATGAGGACAGAAATAGACCCTTAAGAATCACTAAAGCATATTTGTCAGATGTAAGAATTATATTTTTAGGAGCAGTGGGAGAAATGGACTATTTTTTTCTTCCTATTCCTCTCAGTCTCTCTGGATTTGAAACATACCAAGAATGGTTAAATTCATATATAAACTCCTGGACAGTAGTACCTTTTTTCTGTCTTGTCCCTGCTGTATATTACCAGTTCCTGGGAATAGGTACTCAATAAATATTTTTTGATTAAGTAAGATCTCAATTAATTTAACCTTGACATTCAATTTTTTTCTCATTTCCAACTTTTTTCCTTTCCTAGTGAAATTGTTTATAAACTCTAATAAAAATAATAACAGCTAACATTTACAAAAAATGTTCAAAGGCATTATCTCCAAATCCTAAGTTACCTTTAGTCAGCCTATTATTTGACTTGCCATCTGTGGGTTTTTTACTTTCTAAAATATTCATTGGTAACTTTAGAGGAAGCTGTTCAGTATAGAAGCAAAAGAAACTTGAATGTCACTATCTTACGTGGTCAGAAAAGGATACAGTCGGTACAGGGAATTAATCCCAGAAATTATGAATAAAAACTTACTTGGCTCTGCTTTCACTGTGAAAAAGAAAATAAATAAATGAATTAGAAGTTTCTGGATGAAGAACACAGTTATTTCTCAAACTCTTTCTGCAGGGAGTATTGGAAATAGAACTTCGAGAGACCACCAAATTCTCTATTTAGAATCAATCAAATGTAGTGGGAGAATAAACATCCTCAGATTACTTGACTCAAGTCCCTCTTAACTTGGGTGCCTTTTGCGAAAGAATGGATGAGTGGAGTCATTTTAGGGGGTTATTTCCTCCTCCTGATTTCTCTCTGCTAATTCAAAGTTTTGAAAACCATTGACTGGTAAGATTTTTATACCACTTTATTGCCTTATTATTATTCCATTCTTTCTCATCACTTCTTTGGAATGATTGTGTTGATTCACTGTGATCATTACTATGAGACTTATTTGCCAAGTTCTACTCTTTATGTTAATTTTAGGACCAGGTGGCCATATTTCTCACTGCTTGACTTAGAGTCAGGTAAGTAGATCTGGGTTTGAATCTCAGCCTCTGGTGCTTACAGTTGTGGAATCATGGGCAAATTAGTTTCACAATTTCCTCTTCTGTAAAATGAGAATTAAAATATTTATTTGATGTAATATATATGAATATCTAAATCCCTGATACAGTGTCTGCCACATTGTAAATGCTTGATAAATATTATTTATTACCAAAGCATTAAGTACCAATCAGTTTCAACTGTAGCCTCCAAATGCACATTAATAGTTGAAAATGGAGCAAGCTACTAGAAATAGGAATAGGGAAACTGGAAGCTAGAAGGTGGGGAAGGTGGAAAAATTCAGAAATAGAAATCCTAAGTCTTGGCACTTTGACACTAAAAACACAGCACAGAAGGGCCTCTAGACACCCTAAGAAATAAGTAAGAATAGAATTGAGATAAACATGGAACTTACTCTTAGATATCCCAGGTCTTCCTTTAATAATAAAAAAAAGACAAACAAATTAGTGTGGTTGTCTAATGAAACAGAAATATTTTTTTCACTGATGTTATTTCCAAGATGAGCTTTACACACTGAATGGTAGTGAATTGAAGGGGGTTTAAGCAAGGAGTTCTTTGCCCTGGGAATGTTATGTAAGGAAAAGTATGTGGCTGGTGATGGAGCTCACCCTCTCCTTTCCCATCTAGGTCCCTGATTTAAATCAGGAAATGGGTCACATCCCAATCTATTTTAAACAGAGCTACTTTCTTGGCCCTCCTTTGTCATTTTTATCTCCCATCCCCCATTTGCATTCTTGATCTCTACAATCCTCACCACTGCTCCTCACTTCATTTGCCCAGATTGCAAGTCTTTTCTCTGATAGCAAGTACTAGGTTCTCTTCCTTAAGAGTGGTCTCTTTCAGAGGAGGCACTTCATAAATGTTTGCTGGATCAATGAAGAAATCCTCCCCAATGTGGCAAACATCAGGGTATGGCTCCTTTTCTTCTGTTCTCCCCAATTTTCTCCCTTACAAGTGATCAGGTATCGTGACATAGCAAAGAAGGCAGTGATCCCTGACACAGATGTGGGAGGGTGAACAAAACATTTGCTTAGAGTGTACCAACCATACAGCATTTTGTGCCTGAGTCCTAGAAGATTTATATTATAATTATATAATATTTTGAAAACTTCATGAAGCTAGGAATAATCATTTCAAAATTTGAAGGAGTGTTTTATCTAACAAGAGATAGAATATTGAATATATTTTGGAGGCAGCTTGTTCTTTTGTTCTAGGAAGGCATGGAAAGGGCCGTGGCTTGTAAAATTAAAGCAGAGATTGTGTAAAAAGTTAAGGTTTGAAAAGGTGTTTTATACACCATGACTCCACAGAACCAAACTCCATGTAAGAATAAGAAAACCTATATTGATGAAAAGAGTTACATCTCTGTATATGTTCTAATAGTTCATGTTTTCCCTTTTTGTTGGGAAAATCTTTTCTTTCTAAGTATGAATTTGTATAGCACTAATGTTGGAAACTTTCTGTGTGTGTTTGTGTGTGTGTTCCTATTAGTCATAGATCACTATGTAGCAATTTTATCTAGCTATGATATAAGAATTAACTCAAGCTGTGCTATTCTGTTGATTAGGTGACAAATATCAGAGAGGAGTGAGAAATCCTCACTCCTCCTGGAACCTGGTACCACCAGGCACTTGAGGATCTTTGGCTTTTTCAGCATCAGAAAGCCCTGCCTTAATGACCTTGACAAGGCTATCAAGAGCAGTAGTCATTGAAGTGGGGCTCCTTCACATAGCTTCATAGATGGTAGATCAAATAAGGGAAACCAGAAGTTTGTTCTGATAGACTAATGGATGGATGAGGATGTGTCACCCCATTAGAGATTCAGAGAAATACCTGGAGGGACAGAAAACATTACAAGAGGGGCTGTGTCTCAGTTTAGCTATGCTTCTATCACAAATACTACAAACTAGTTTTGCTTAAACAACAGGAATTTATTGTTTCATGGTTTTTGGACACTGGAAGGCTTGCTTCCTCTCCAGGCTGGGAGCATTCTAGCTGACTGGCAATCCTTGGGTTCCTTGGCTTTCCCATCACATGCTGATGTCCTCTCTTTTCTCTACTGGGTTTCTATTGACCTCTGGTTTCTGGCTCCTCCTTGTGGCTTTCTCTGACTCTGGCTTCCAGTTTCTTTCTCTTTATAAGGCCTCTATAATCTGGATTAAGACCCAACTTCATTCAGCTGGGCCACACTTTAAACTAAAAATATCTTCAAGAGGTCCTATTTACAAATGGGCTCACACCCAGGAGGATATGGTTATGGATTAAGATTAAGAACATGTCTAAATTGGGGTACATGATTCAATCTACTATGGGCTGAATCTTTTGCAGGTGAATACACTGGTGATCCACAGGCCACATTTATCATGGTGATATGCTGCATAGGGCATCACAGAGTAATTGTCATCTTTGCTTTCTTTTTGAGATAGTTTTAAAAATAATTAAAGAACAAAATTTCAGTCATCAATAATCTTTTTGCCAATCACGGCTGCTCTCAGGCCTTAACAAAACAAGACCTAATTAGCTTTGCTTTCCCAAATATCACCCTTCCGCCTGGTCTACAATAGAAAACAGCTGTGAGGGGAAGGAGATTTAAGACAATCTTCAGAGTTGTAAGTAGTTGACCAAGGAATAGGAAAAGACAGTGTGTTCCTTGAGGCAAATGAGGGGGGATTCTAAGAAATTAACTTAGAAAGATAGGATGTCTGCTTAGTGGAAATGTTGATATGCTTTGTGCCTCTTTCAGCAGATGGAAAAGAATTTGGAGAAAGAGAGCAGTGCACAGTGAGGGGAATGCAGCCGAGCAGCTAATAACCTCTTCTTTTTTGTGTGTGGGAAGGATGCTTGGGCTGCCCAACAAAGAAACAAGTGGAATTGCAAGAGGCAGCCAAGCATGAGACTTCTGGTACCTCACTGCAGTGGCTGGCCTACTTGGTGAGAGCCCCTCAGCAGTAACAGGCTGTGAGGTCTAAGCTGGGGAAGGAGCTGGGGTCTCTGGTACAGGCCAGACTTGAGTCAGTACTCCCACATCAGGGACAGCAGTGCAGCCTCAGAGCTCAAACATGCATTCTACAAGATAATTGGGTGCTTGCCCCAAAAGACATCACAGGAAAGGGCTGCCAGTACCAGGAAAAGGATCTACAACTGACAGAAGAGGGAAATTGCATGCCTAATGGAGTGAAATCCATCCTCCTAGCCTCAACTCAGTGGGAGCTACACCCAGAAGGAGGGTGGGCAGGGAGGAGAAGCAAACTGCACTTTCTCTCCATTCTGAGTCCCTGGGGCCTCTTCCTGGTTGCTAAGAGAATAGAGTGTTTCCAGAGGAGTGGCCTTTGTGTGTTTAGTAACTTAAAGTGACTAGAATCTGCCAGAACGACCCACATGTTGATCATGTTTTAAAAACTGGGGAACCTTTACCTAAAATCTGGATTAAATGATATGCTTTGGCCACTCTAGATCTGCATTCTTGCATGGAGCAATTGTCTGGAGCTGAGCAGCAGCTGCTGTCTTCAGACTGTATGCCACCTGCCCAGTTGTCCACAGTTCCTGGGAGAAGTACCTCACTTCACCTCATTTACATTACTTTCCTGGACTCTGTGCACATCTAAATTTGTAATTTTGACAGCAACTTTGGGCTGTAATATTAATGTGATACAATTTCAGTCTGGGGGATTCCAGGGGGTATTGGGGTTGCAAAAAAATAATTTATAACTCGGTATAAGGACCAGATTTCCATTTTGAAACACAAGGATATAATGTGAAAGGTAACTTAATAAATTCTATATTAAATATTGTCATTGCTAGTGTTTTCTCTGGTTCAAATTTTGAGTCACTGTTAGAGTATATTACCTGGGAAGCTTTGTTTAAGATACTAAATAATGGAAAATCCTAGGTATGAATAATAAAGCTTGCCTTACAGTCATAATCTGGAGGCCTTTGGGTAATGCAGAAACAAACAAATATGAGAAACATGAGCCTTCATCCTTTGTGCTCTTAGAAATAGAAATATCTAAACTAAGAAAAAGTCCCCACTTATAACAGGCTAAGAAAGAACTTACCTGTGGTAGTTCTTTGTGAAATCACTAAAAAATAAGCAAAAAGAAATCCATGTCATTTTTCTGAAGTAGAAAAAGCATAGTATTATCTAATATGTTTCTCTGGTGTCTGTGAGGGGAAGGTTTGGGAAAGGATGAGGAGAAAGCATCTTAACTCTATAGGTTAGTTACAGCGCAAATTTAAATATATGCTTAAGCAATGATGATGTGATGAAGTTAAAGGCAGGGTTTCCTTAAAGGCCTTCTTCATTTACTGTACCTGAACAACTCTGCATATAGTCCTAGTGAAGCAGGCTAGTAAGACAGGGAATCAATAGATCTGGAACCTGGCAAGAATCCATATGGATATCAATACCCCAAGATGGCTGCTGGAAGACCCTCACAAGAATTCTGCCATCCAGAATGAGATTTCCTCTGGAAGCCAGGAGAAGCCCCCAGTATTCTCCAGGGACCTTATCACTGGACCCTTCTGTGGGATTGATGGGTGGGGTAATCAGTCAAAACAGCAAACAGCTGGGACTCCTCCCATGCCATTAACAAAGGGGCAGAATAATTAATGGTTTAAAAGCAGGCGCAAAAGCCTCTTTCTCCCACTCTCTCTCTCTCTCTTGCCTTCTGTGCCCTGCTCTCCCTGTGTCAACATGCAAGTAAAACCTGGGCATTTATAATCTATAGTGGGAAATTGTATTCTGTAAATCAGCCCTCTTTATCGCTCTTCAGCCCCTTCCTCTCTACCTGGGACCTATGATCTGTTATTTTCTCCCATTTCTCTTCCCTCTCTACCTTAATAAATTACTGGCCTTATCAACGAGACGTGCTCTTGAAATTCATTTCTGCAGCATAGTCAAGAACCTAGACAAAATTTGTTAACACTAGGTCAAGACTTCTGTTTTCTTTGACTAGCACTGTAATCTTTTTGAAAGCACTCTCCATCTAAACCTCTTTATGGACTTCCATTTTTCTCTCTGTCTCTTTCTCTTTCAAAAAATCCTCCCTATCTCTTTTATTTCATAATATTCTTCAGTTTGTTGCTGATGATTGATAGCTTAGTCCTTCTTTTAATCAGTATGGTTACCCTTTTCTAAAATTATCTATAACGTAGAAGAAGCTGGGTAATAAGAGAAGTAAGAGAGGAATGAAAAACTCAAATCTCTTAACAGAACAAAGTCCCTCAGACTTTGAAGGAGACCAACAAGAACTCAAGTAGAGAGTTACTGAGGGGTTGCATGGGTGGACCTGAAAAAACCAAATTAGATATTGAAAGAGACAATAAGCAGTCTGATATATGTTACAATGCAGCCTTAATTTTTAGATTTAGCTAATGAATGATAATTTAGTTTTAACTATGTAATCTCACTCTCATGGTAACTCATAGCAATGTAGCTGTGCACTTGCTATTACCTATTACTGAAAAGCTGTCTTTGTCACAAAGATAATTCCTGTTTTCTTTTCCTTTATCTGCACCTAGCATGTTCCTGTTTTCCAATCTTTTCTCTTTGTCTGAGCCTGGCAAGATTGAGGAATTTACAAACATAATGGGAACAAATATTATTAACTTTAAAAAGTAGCTAGAGACAAATATCTGAAACTTATTTTTTTGATCCTAAATACTATGTATCATTTATACCTATTCTCCCTTATCTTATTACTCATGCCTAAACCAGATTTAGGCAATTCTTTTTTTTTTTTTTTTTTTTTTATTATGGGTAGAAATCAAAATTCTCACAATACATACAAACATTTGCAAAATGATATATAAATATATATGCATATATGTGTATTTGCTTACAAAAATGTTGTTTATATATATATATATATATATAAATAATTTTTTTTATATATATATATATATATATAAACAACATATGTATATATATATATATATACATATACACATATACACATATGTATATATATATATATACATATATTTTAAGAGGTGCTTAGATTACCGAAAATATTACACGGAACCCACAGGGATTCCCATGTTGCCCACCTCCCACACCTCCCATCACATCCCACACAAACATCTCCCAGAGTGTGGCCCACCACCCTCAATGAACTTACACATCCTGGAGCCTTGCCACCAACCATAGACCACAGTTCACACTGTAGACCACACTCTCTCCACTCAGTTCTGAGTGGTGTGTGCTGATTTAAAATGGCCTACATCCGTTTAAGCAATTCTTAACAGCCCCTTGATGACACGTTTTGTTTAATTTAGTCTAGGAATTTACAAACATTTATCATAAACCTCCTTTCTCGTTATCTTATGAGCTATTTACCACCTTATGTATTACCCCAGCCAAACTTTGTCAGCTCCTAAGGGGAGTTAATTGAGCCATTTCTGACCCAATTTGTAACGTATAACCCATGCTTATCCTAGCCAGCCGCTGGGGCCCACAACTACACACTTCTAATTAAACTAATCGATCAATATCCTGTAACATCCCAACATCCCTATCCCCACCTCTCTTTGTCTGAAAATAATAAAAACCCTAGCCTTCTTTATTCAGGGAGGCAGATTTGAGACTTTGTCTCCTGACTTCCACCAGCTTAATAAAACTCTTTCCTTTGTATGATCAACCTTGGTGTGGACTTCAAATGTCTGAACTGGGAAAGAACCCAGGAAACTCACATGTGTGAATGATTTACTTCCTTTTGGGGAGACATATTTATGTATGGAGGGGAGAAGCCTGGTAGGTAGACAGCTCTGGGTTCAAATTATGTTTCTCTGCCTGTATTCTTGGGTAAGTATGTGAACTGTTTCTTTTCTCTTACAAAGAGGTCAATGGAGTTACTATAAGGATTAAGTGGAATAATGTACTTAAAGTATCTACATAGTTCTTATCACATATGAAATGCAAAGTAAATGTAAGTTTTTAATTAAATAAATATAAATTTCCTTCAGAGGGGGAAGCTGGATGAGTAGAAGGCAAAGTAAACTGAAAGACGTGAGTCTCAGGTTCCTGCACAGAAAGGGCTAGAAATGAGCAGGGTGGGGAAAGGTCTCTACGCCTTGTAGACAACAACAGAAAACAACAGAAAAACAAAGTGAACTTACCACTAGGCATTGAAGGTGGACCAGCTGAAAGAAATAGAGAAATGTCTTGAGCCACCTTTTCCTCTCTTGCTAGCTTTTTCTTCTATCTGGAGAGTTCCTTCTTGCTAGGCCATTATAAAAAGGGATGTTTTTCCTTTGGTCTTTATTTAATGTAAATCAGAAGGGTTTGAATTTTCTAAAAAATCATTAATAGCCTTAATGTAAGTGGCCCAGGAAATATGTACCCCAAGGTCAGAAGCCCCAATATTGCCAGGCAAAGTAGACACCCCAAGACCCGTCAGTGGAGGAAACATGGACAGACTTACTAATGGCACGAGGCATTGATCCCCCTGGAAAACAGAACAGAGAAACTTATCTCCTTTTCCTTTCTTCCCCATTAAATTTTTTCCTCAATTTATGAAGTTTCTTGTAATTTTTAGCTGCTGGGAAACTTTCTCCTTTATTCTTTCTTTTTAAACATAAATCAGTGGAATTTCATTTTTTTCCCATAAAATTAGTAAAAAGCTGAGAGATTATGGGTAATGGATAAGCAAGAGGTCAAAGCAATACAAAGTTCAGGCCCCTAAATTCCAGTGTGACCAGATAAAGACTCTTATACCTCCCTAGAGTCCACAAGCTCCAGTGAATCAAATGAACACATAGACTTACTGTGTGCTTGTGGAGGGAATCCCACTGAAAAAAATGCACAGAGATTTCTTATTTTTCCTTTCTTGTTTCCTCTCCTATTCTTTCCCCCCTCCCCCCCTTTGGGAAAGTTCCTAATGCTATAACTGTTGGAAAAGTTTTTCCAAATCAGAAACATTTGAAATTTCCAGAAAATCAATAATCTGGTAGAATGCTGGATAATGAAAAAATAAAAGACTTAGAAACTAGGAGTTTCCAGTTCCTGTATTTTTATCAGGCATCAACTTTGATAACCTCACTGCAGAGAAATAAATAACTTACTAATTGCTTGTCTAGATGAACCAGCTGGAAAACAATTATCTAACATCTTTTCTCTGCCATTCATATTCCCTTTGGTATGGAAAATACCTTATTGACAATCTTTAGAACCATGGAGAAACTTTTTCCCCTGGCTCTTTGACTTGTATGTGGGTCAGTGAACCTTCTAGAGACTTCCTAATAATCCAGAAGAATTCTGAGTAGTGGAAAAATAGGGTCAAGGAAACAGGAGCTTTAAACTGTTGCGATCCCAACATGATTGGATAACTTGGGCTTACGATCTGAGACATTGCAGAAGACTTGAGATCCCTTATAAAGGAAGACAGTCAAACTTACTAGAGGAATCTGTACCTGAAAAACAAAGAAAGAAATCAGTGGGGACAGGTTGGTGAAAGGAGAACTAATTTTCCTTCTGTCTTAAGTGGGACTATCAGAAATGGCGATGGAGGGAGCATTAAATTCTTGCCGGACCAGGTAGTGCTCAGTGCTGGGAATGAACCAGCCCCGCCATTATGCCTTGGGGGATTCTGCCCCGGCCTTGGTCTGGGAGGCTGCAGGTAAGGAAGGTGACATCGCTTTCCTTCTTTAAGGTGACTGCAGTGCTTGAAATCCTGCAAGGGACTGGTAATTTCTTTAAACTTTGCTGCCATCGCCTTCTTTCTCTGTATGGCTGCCACCCCGTGCAAGCTATCGTTTCTTTCATACAGACATTCTTCCTTCCTTGACACGTTACTAATTAATTAGGACAATTTCCTCTGATGTCTATTTTAGGTTAATTAGTAGGGTTTGCATTTTCCTCAATTTACTCATTCTCTTGGGGAGTGGTGGCAGCTGGATAGTGGCATAAGCAAAAGAGACTGAGAAACCAGAGTTTCTACACCCACAAAAATATGTAGGAGGGGAAAAGATCTCAGATCCTGGAGGAGGCCAAAGACAACCGTCCTGTAACAGCCACAGAACTTACTGGTCATTTCTGAAGTGTCAGCTGGTAGGAAAAAGAAATGGGAGAAAAAAGGAAGAAATTAGTTTGTATAGAAAAAAGAGAACTCCCTTCTCCAATGATGGATTAAAGACGGGTAACCACAGAGAGGATCCAGGGAGCTCTAAAACCTGCGCGTTAGCGGAGTGCAGGGTTTGGGTTTAAGCCCCTGCCTGCTCACCCTAGTGCCCTGCAGCCTCACCGCGGCTTGCGTTGGTGTAGGGCAGAAGAAGGGCCAGAAAGTTAGACTTTTGTTCATCCTTCCCATTCCTTTCAGGGACAATACACATTTGAAGCACTTCTAGAGGTTCCTAACGTCTTAAGCTTGTTCTTCTATGTACTGTTGTCATTCTCATATTCCCTAATCTCTTTTTCCTGCCTAACTTTTTTTTCTTTTTGAGGTACTGGGACCGGGGATTGAACTCGGGACCTTGTATGTGGTTTTATCATTTGTTTTGCTTGTTGTTTGTTTTTGTTTTTTTCAGGAGGCACTGGGAATGGAACCAGGACTTCCCCATGTGGGAGGCGGGTGCTCAACCTCTCAAACTACAGCTGCTTCCCATAAACTTTTAATTGATTTGAAAAAAAGTTTTGTTCTCATTCTCCCCTTTACTAGGCCCATTTGGAGCCACTGATTTCTGCTTAAAAATTTGATCAGTGCTTTTTGCACTTTCTCCAAACTACCTGCAATTTAGAGGAAAGCTAGGAAGGAATAAAAATAGCAATCTGATTTTCATTTAAGTATTATTATATTTTTTAAGTGTTTGCACACAGGAGCGAGGGAGTTAAGCAGGGGCAAAAAGAAGGGAAAGGGAATCTGTGTACCCACATCGATTCCCTGGCATGGAGGTTATTCATGGACTTTGGTGCAGGATGAGACCCTTCCGTTAGCCACAGTATGACCCTCTGAGGTGGGCTGGCTTATGTGTTTCCCCTTTTAAGAATTATGAGAACTTCCAAGGCTATAGGTATTGGCAATAATCAAGAGTACTAAGAGTGGCAACCTTGGTAAGGGGATAGTTAATAAATATTGGCTCTTATTCATTCACAGCTGGATCATTTTTAGAACTGACATTTAGGGCAGCCAACTTTCAGGTTTAGGGGCCATGATATGGCTGCCTGTTCTCTCCACATTCTGAGCTCTTTTTCCCAGGATATCTTATAGGCCTGTAAACACCATGGCACCATGGCCACGTCTCTGTTTCTTATTCATGGCTTTGTCCCCAGTGCTAAGTTCATTATCTGATACACAGTAGGAGCTCAGCTAGTTGCAGAATATTTATTTGAGTACAGTTGCCTTCTGATAATTCCCTCCTGCTTGGCTTAAAATTCGGGATACTATCACTTCTTAATTTCCAGGCTCACATTTTCTCATGAACTCTGCTTGGTTTTGAAATCCTAGATTTAGACACTGGCTTTGCCTTAGCTAGTCACTATGTGAAAACTTCCCTCACTCTCTTCGATTTGTGGTTTATATAGCTGCCTGATGTTTCTGCCAATTCTGTAATTGCAGCATAACTGCTGTCATTTCCTGTTGAAGTGGTGTGTGTGCGTGTGTGTGTGTGTGTGTGTGTATGAGTGAGTGTTGAGGGATCTTTGGGAAGAAGGGGACAGAGTAGAAGAGTAGGCAATGAGGAGAAGAAAGAGAAAGTTCTGGGGAGAGAAAAAAAGCACTCAGGGTAGACTAGACTTTGAGCAGTGTTCCCTGGTAGAATTACCCCAGGAAACAAAAAAAATCTGTCTGTTTACATTTGATTTGTCTTTTTCCCCTTTTGCCTTTATTTTTAAAATTTGCTTTCCTTTTCTCATCTTCTCCACATTGTCTCCATTATCTTTGAGAGTAAACCCTCTATAAACTACTAAGCACTATGGAAATGGAAAGCTCCCCTTATTATTCCTTCCCTGTTACTTAAGAAATGTTTTTTGTATTGTTATATGAGCCATCATGACTATTACTGGGAAAATTTTCATAGTCTTTTTCTCTAAAAAAAAAATAAATTATGCTGGAGAATTCCAGGCAGATGGAAAATAGGAAGCATGAAAACCTGTCTAAAACCTCTGCTCTAAGACATTGGGACCAGGTACCAAAGACACTAGAAGATCTAAAAACACAGGAAGAAAGGAAAAATAGACAAGGGACTTACCACTGACTCCAGTATATTGTACTAAAAATAGAAACAAACACACAAATTTTGGTAGTTGTTCAACATAAAGAAAACACACTTACCATTGGTGTTTTCCAAAGGAGAGCAGAGAAGATGGGCTTTCCCAGTAATTACTAATTTCTAATCTTCAACTCCTGGGATTAACAATTTTTTTTTATTGCACTGCTGCTGTCGTTATAACCTCTCCATAAGAATCAGATTTTTATCTTGGAGACTGGTAGCCCTGTTTTAGTCAAAAGGATAACCACTTCTTCCTGCTTTTCTTTATAGCTGCTTGAGGTGAAATTCTTAATTGCATTCATTTCCCCCTATCCTCCCCCATCCTTTTTTCTACTCTTACCACTCTTGCTTCAGTCTCTCAAACATCTTTTTGTCTTCTTGCTTATTTTTTACTTTCTCCCCCAGTTACTCTCTATTATACCTTTGCTTTAGATTATTGACAGATTGACTATTGACAAACCATTATCACTATTAGAAAAATGTTACACTACCTGTTATGAATATTAAGGTACAGGAATTTCCATTTCCTAAAATATTACTCATTGCTCAGAGTGATGGCCCGAATATGGGGAAATGAGGGTCTGAGAATCATGATTCTCAGCTTCTTTAATCCAGAACTATCAACAATTGAAGCCAATAAAAGTCCTTCACACATAGTAGGAAACCACTATAGATGAGCTGATATATATCCAGGCAACTTACCAATAGGTCCCGGAGTTTGCACTAAAAAGAAAGCCAAATTGGCATATTAGTACGGTTGCTTGGAAGAATACATTTTTCATTAAGTTTATTCTAGGGAGGACCATTGGGAGGTAGATAGGGAAGGATAAGGGATATCAGTAGTGAGGTTTTTAGGGAGAACTCATCAAACCATGTTAATTGTAGAGCAAAATGGCTATTTAGCATTTCCAGCAATCTTTTACCCTGAGGTTAAGATTTCTCTGGAATCCTTGTCAACTCGGAGTAAAGGGAAAAGAGAAACTGTTTGCTTTCTTTTCCTGACAATGACAAGAGAAGATCCTACTTTCTTGGGGGACAGCCCCTGGACTAAAATCTTTATTTCTGACTATCTATAGTTGACGTCAGGGGTAGGCTTTTGGGTAGGAAGTACGAATCCAGTTTCTCCTCTCAGCTTCCAGCTTATTGGGGACTGATAGAGTGGTGACCACTGCGGACATTGGTTTTTGTGTTGTGGGCCAAGGGTCAGCAAATCCTTCAATTCTTAATGAGAATTGAACCTTTCAGTTGATTTTCTAGCTCTAATTTCCTGGTGACCTGCACTTAGGGAAGATAGGGCAGGTGTTACTTGGTAACATTGCATTTATAAGAATGATCCTTGATGAATACACTGCATCTCAACTGGGAGAACTAACCTATTAGGAAGCCATAATAACCTTATGCCTTGACCCATGTATCTGGGTATGCTCTCTATAGAATCCCTGCAGGCTATGTGTTTCAAGTTCTTACAGGAGAATTTGGCTCTGGAAGGACATAGGGGCTTCTAAGCCAAGGCAGCTCCTGCACTCCGCTGATGGGAGGCCAAAGACTATAGTTCCAGGAGGGCTGTGTGGACATCTGCACAGACCTCTGCATGGGCTCCTCCTACAGAAGAGGGACGCTTTACTCTGGGTTGCAGGCAAGCTGTGCTTCCTGCCTTTATGTCCCTTCTGAATAGACTGGTGCCAGGTGAGGTCTAGAAGAATCTCCTGAGTCTGCCTGGTTAGTTGAATGCAAAATGATTCCTCCTCCTCTCCTTCCTCCCTGGGGCCATTGCAGTGCCTTTCTTCTCCACAGCCTTTCATTTCCTGGCACTAATGATGAGAACTATCCCAGTTCTGACCCATAAGCCCCAAACCTTGAACTCTGAAATTTTTTCTGTATAAAAAAACTAAGTGGTGTCTTGCAAGATCCGGAGATCCTTGGCTATAAGCCGTGGACAAACTAGAAATTTGGGTACTTTGCAATGATATTTATTATTTGCATTGACTGGATCTTTTAAAAAATTGCCTTGATCCTGAAGCACAGCTTCCTAGGACACCTGCCTTCTTGTACAGACCACCAAAGCCTTGGATAGATGATCATTTCAGTTTATACTTTGTTTCTTCATTTCCCTACCTTTTCTTCCCATTTTTTCCACTCTTAGTTTGTGACTTCTTGTACCCTTCCTTTTCTTACTTTTCTCAGCTTATTCATTTCTCCTCCTTTTCTCTCCTATTAATGCATTTAATATTTCTCCTTCCTTTTGTCCTATTATTGTACTTTTTTGAAATTTGCCTCCATTTTTCCTCATTCTTTTTTTTTTTTTTACTCTTTTGTTGCCACCTTTTCCCTTCCCTCTTTTTCTTGCTTCCTTTCCCCATAAGCTCATGAATTCCTACTTCAGAAGTTAATTTTATTCATTGCTAAATAACCCATTATAACACCAAAATATGGTAGAGGGGAGAACTCAATCAAGTGTTAGAAAAACTACAGTCCTAACTTCGTTATTAACGCTCTCCATGTTATTTTATTTTTGAGAAAGGACTCCTTGAGCTCCAGTTTCCTCATCTCTAAAGATAAGTATAATACCTGCCTTACCCACCTCTCTTGGAATGCTGCATAGATCCAACAAAATAATGCACGGGAGCATTAGAAAAACTGTAAGGGATTAGAGTAATAACTCAGAGAATATGACTAGATTCAAATTTAGGACTTGTGGAAATAAATAAAACAAAATAGAGCTACTATGGCCAAGACATTTAAAATGGAGTTGGGAGGCCATTCAGGAGGTTGCTCTTAAGCAAATCTCAGCCAGATATTCCAAACTGCCAAAGTAGGCAAAGCCTCAAGCAACATTGTTCCTCAAAACTCTAAGGACCTCTGGACGCCATAAACAAACCACAGGATAAAGAAATCTAAAGGACCTTTGGAGCCTTACGAATATTCACCAATCATAAACAACTTAGGGAAGCGGCTGTGGCTCAATCAGTGGGGCTCCCGTTTACCATATGGAAGGCCCTGGGTTCGGTTCCCGGGGCCTCCTGGTGAAGGCAAGCCCTCCCGCACGGCAGGTTAGCTGACCCAGTGAGCACAAGCAGCAAGGGGGGGATAAATGAATAAATAAATAAATAAATCTTAAAAAATAAAATAAAATAAACAACTTAAGTAATCTTTTTGTTTACAAACTCTTGCCCAGGAAACACCAGGACCGGGCAAGATTCACACCTCAATCTGTGCTCCCTAAATTGCAATTCTAAGATCCCCAAAAACCTCCTTTGTTGCCTTGCATCTCAGTTTGTTTATTTCTCAGTCCACTGAGTCATGCATTCTGTCAGATGAATATGGAGGAAACCTCAAATCACATTTCTTTAGTTATATGATTTTTTAAAATTCTTCATTTTGTTATGAATGCTATATTCTAGTGTATGGAGGTATAATTATTTTTATACAGGCAGCTCTCAATTAATAAACATTTAATTGTGAACAATGGTATCTTGGAAAGCAACCAATATTTATAATGTTACTAACTGAGAGACAAGAATTAACAAATGGTTATGATTATTGAATCATTATATAGATGCTCTTTTTTTTTAACTTTTCTGGTATATTATAAAATACCTGAAATAACTAGAAGACTAGCCTCACCTTTGTTTATAATTACTGTTGTGATGGTTACCCTAGACTGGTAGCACCCTTGTTTATGGTTATGCCACACTGGAGTAAGCCTTGTTTATACTTGCTATTGCAATGGTAACCACTCTCCCCTCCCCTATTTGAATCTATAAAAACCCTAAACTCCTCGGACTCAAAGAGACAGATTTTAGGCACGATAGGCCCTCTGACCAACTTGCTATGTACTAGCAATAAACTGTTTCTCTCCTTGAAATCCCAATGTCCCAGGAATTGGTCATTTGAAATGGCAATGAAGGGGCAGAAAACCCCACATTTGCTTGGTAACATTACTGTGGAAAAATGCAATGGGGAGAGTTGCTAAAAGTTGGTGAAAATAGAATCAGCCTATCTTGGAAAGAACTTTTCAGAGCAATTCGAAATGATAAGAAACTTAAAATTTGCATTATTTACAAAGTGACGATACCCTAATAATGAAGAAATGACTTGCACAGAAAGCAAGAAGTTTGAGGTGCTCTGTTCTAAATCTTTATTGATATTGTCTCTAAAGAGCTAGATTTTATTCTTTAGGGAGAAAACTGCTCAGAAAGGATGCTTCCTAGGGGGATATTCTTTCCCTTTACATTTCGGCTTCATAGTTAATATCTTTTTGTTGTAGAACCTGGGCGAATTCAATCTAGAGGGATTCTGAGCGGGGATAAAGTGGTAGCGGAAGCACTTGATCCTTGAGTCTGTGGGCAGGAATCATTGAAATAAAAATAAGTTGGTGCTCTAAGCATTGTAAAGGACTAAAAGGCATTATAACTAAGATTTGGGTGACTTACCAATCGTTTTTTGAGATAACTCTACAGAAGAAAGGCCAAAAGAAAGAAAACAAAAAGGTAAAAAAGATTAGTAGATACTTTCAGACTTTTGAGACAATAGTTCCTATTTATGTGCTGTCCGTAGTAAGAATCTATATCGCTAAACTTGGGGGTCTGCTGTAGTTGGGTAGGATGATATTGACTTTCTTGCCAGGATTCTACAGCAAGCTAATACCCCCAAGGCCCTCCCCATCCAATGGATTTGCTGAGAGGGTAAGTACCAAGCTGCTAAGTAGATAACCCTTTTGCTCCATTTCATCCTTTAAAGAGGATGGGAAAAATTCTTCTCCATTTAACTTTACTTTCTTCCTTTCATTATTTCACTTCTCTCCATATCACTGTATTTTGTAAAGTCCTTTGTGTGATGTTGATAAGCTATTGGAAACCTCCTACAAGAGTTCGCTCCCCGCTTTATAGTTTGTGTAGAATGCACATTTTCTAGCCAGAGTCCTCTAGGCTCCCCTCTGCTATATATTTCTCACTGAAGATGGACACTGAATTGATGACTGACTGAAATGCTAGGTACAAAACCATGAGACCAAGAAAATGTAGACCCCAAATCCTTTTTATCCCAATAGAGAAAGCAGGGAAAGATCCCCAAGACACTGCAGGAAACTTACTAATAGGTCCTGTAGCTCCAGCTGAAAGAGAAAGAGAGAGATCTCAATATGCTTTACCACTGTGAAGGGAATACCGTTCCCTAACACTCACCCCAATGCTCATTCTAGAGGGAGTATTATAAATGGAAGTCCTGGGAACACCTAGTGTAGCTTGTGGGGCAAGCCTCCGGCAGGGTCCCTGGTGTGTAATCTAGGGGACTTACAGGAAAGGAGGCTTTGCTTGATTTCAGTGATGGCTGAAATCCCTCAGAGGATTGGGAAAGACTCACTCCATATTAATTTGTCATGCCTCCATTTTTCTCCTTGCTCTTTCTTTCTCATTCTGTTAGAAGCACTTGTTTTTTTTGAAAAGTTTACCCTCCCTTGCTGACAGGTCATTATGAGTGCCACTTAGAGGGCACTTTTCTTCTGCTCTCTGTTTTCTTGTTAGCCCATGTTGTTCGCAGGCTCTCCACCTCACGCCTAGCCTCTTTGGAAACTGGATAATAGGAATACCAGAGAGTTGAGAAACATGGTGTTAAGAAACATCCAGAAAGCAGAGCAGATCAGACTCCAAGACCTTGTAAGTTAGAAATCAAAGGAACCAGAGGGGGAAAACAAACCCGATACTTACGGATAGGTGCTGTGAATTGCACTGAAATACAAAAGGAGGCAAATTAGTGTGGTTGATGTTAACAGAATTCTTGTACCACTGATATTCTTTCTAAAGAAACCAGGAAACCACTCAACCAGAGAGAGAGCAACTACTGCAGGTCTGCAGATCATTTCAGCATTGACATGCTTATTTATTCTTTTACCTTTTCGTAGAAATACCTGTTCTGCTTATAGCTCTTCCCTCAGTTTAGAAAAAGAGCCTGAATAGCAGTTTGGATTATTTTAATCATCACACAGAGATTTTTTTTTTTTTTTTTTACTTGTCACTATTTTAAAATATGAATCATTTTGCTTTCTCTTGTCTTAAGTTCAATGACAATTCAAGACATTTTGTCTTGTGGCTTGGGCAAAAGGAAGTTAGAGGATATTTGAATACAATTGAGAAGTATGAGTAGGAAAGTCTGCTGGTCTAAAAATGTAAACAGCCACGATAAGGAGAGGGTCCCCAAATCCTGCAGATAGGCCAAAGAGTGCCAGAATTAGGAAATAGAAAAGGAACTCACTTATGGGTCCAATCGCTCCAGCTAAAATATAGGAAAAACAAAACAGAACAAATAAAGAATGGTTCTTTGACATAGGAAAAATACATTTTGCATTGAAATTCTTTCTGGGAACACCTCAGAAATAGATAAAGGGATCAGATTTTCCCCTTCAGTGAAGGGGCAAATAAGGTTAATGCTTCAGTCCCCACCTTGGGAGACCTCAACCACTGCTGGGAGCTGAAGCTGCAGGGATACAGTTGTCAGGATTGTAAAAAAGTAAAGCACTTGAGAATTAAAGCATATAAAATGAACTTACTGATACCTCCTGCAGTGCCACCTAAAATACAAACACAAACAAACAAATATGTTTGGAGAGAGCATGACTCAAGGATGTTCATTTCAGGGAGTTTCAGATTAAGCATTTACTACATTTTAGATTTTACATGGAAGGTAGCAGAAAATTATAAGGCTGCATCTCTCTTTTCTTTGGAGACTGATAACATCATACTCCCTGCAATTATTTTTCTTGCTCTCAAATCTCATTATCTGTCTGCTGTCAAATCCTTCTAAAAGTTGAACAATTTTTTCCAACTCTAGAATTTTTATGTCACCTTTTATTTTTATTTATTTTTTATTTGCAGAGTTTCCATTTTGCTAAATTAAAAAAAAAATTATTCAGTTACTTAGGGAGTTCCTGAGTTCAGCCTCAAGTTCCTGATACTTGGCAAAGAAAAAGGGAAACAGCAAAATAGAGTTTTTCTTCTCTCTTCCACCATCTTTATATGCCTCCTCCCTTTTCTTCCCCAATAGTAGGCACTTTGTAGAAGATCATTAAAAAGAACTGATTTGGAAATAGGAGGAACTTACATAAAGGTTCTGGAGCACCTTTTAAATATTTTGTATCACCTATAATGAAAATCGACAAATATAAACTCAGATTTAGACTTTCAAAGGGCATTGATACCATTCCCCCTTTCCCAGGTGCCAGGTGAAATAGATTAGAGGCTTAAGCCCTAAGCCCCAAATTTGCTACTATCTAACTCTGACTTTGGGAAGTCACTAAACCTTTTGAACATTAATTTTAATTGCAACATTAAAAAAATTTTAAATTTAATTTTAAAAATTAATTTTAATTTTGAACATTAATTTTCCCATGTTTAAAATGGAAATTGTATCTTCTGTCTTGTACTGCAAGGATACAGTGAAAATCAAGATTAATAATGAATGAGAAAGATGAAAAGTTCTATTCAAAATGTTATGGTGAAAAATATTCAGTGACTACAAAGGAATTAAATTATCCTGCAAAGCAGAAAGTCTTTACTGCATTTAAGGTAT
Organism: Tolypeutes matacus; assembly: GCA_026826555.1. Classification (NCBI taxonomy): domain Eukaryota; kingdom Metazoa; phylum Chordata; class Mammalia; order Cingulata; family Chlamyphoridae; genus Tolypeutes; species Tolypeutes matacus. The sequence continues at coordinate 688,993 of JAKSZT010054094.1, read as the reverse complement.
ACTGCTTTATTTTACTTTTTTCCTTCCTGCTCTAATTTTTCCTCTTATTCCTTAATGTCATTTGAAAAGTTTTGAATGCTGATGATAGAGCATAATAATGAGCATTGTATTGTGTTTTGGTTTGTTAATCTGTATGATTTTTCACTTAAAAAACTGTCTTTTTGTGTATGACTATACCTTAGTTAGCCCTTTTGAATATCCAGGGAGGAATTCAACAGGTGGTAGCTGTTGCTTTTTCCTTGAGAAGCTACCAATCTTATTATTTTTTAAAATATATTTTTATTACCCAAGTAGTGAATTTACAAACAATCAAGCACATGTGTGGAATTCCCATACAACACCCCTTCACCAACACACCACACCATGGTGGAATATTTATTACAGATTATGAGATAATATCATCAGACTATTACCACTAACTATGGTCCCTAGTGTACGTTTGGCACATTATTTCCATACCCCGCTATTATTAACACAGTATATATTTGGCATTGATGCAAGAATATGACAGTATTACTGTTAACTATAGTCCATATGAGGCAGGCTAGTATAGGGAATGAAGGAAACAGATGGCTGGGAACCAACCGGCAGAGAACATGGCCTCAGACCCCACCCAGAAACCTGAGGGGATGACTGCTACTGAAGAAGAAATCTGGAAAAGACCCCACGAGACCCTGACCATGAGGTCCCATTTGGAACTTTCTCCTGGGTCAAAAGGAAGCCCTGGATACCTCCAAACAACAGGCTTCCCCATTGGCCCCCTGAGAGCTAACAGGTGAGGCAACCAATCAGAACAGTGAACAACTGGGCCTCCACCCCAACATTAGGAAAGGGGAGGAGGAAAGGTGTTAAAAGGCCTAAACCGGGACCTCCACAAGCACATCTTACGCTATAGTATGCCTGCAATCCACAATAAACAAGTTTATTTATGAAATAATTTTCCCATGTACTTTCCATGGTTTGCATATGTGTGAAATTATGACTTGGGCTTTTAGAACTTATTTGGTCTCTCAGTTTCCTCGTCTATGGATTTTCACTGAAATTCTCCCTCCCCTTTTCTTTCCTTCCCATTTCTTTTCTCTTCTACTTGTCTAACTCCTTTTTCCTTCTTTACTCTGTGTCTTCCTCTTTGTTGAACATTTTTTTTTTTTAGAACTGGAGAGTAATTTTTAAAAATTTGTATTTACTAGGAAACCTTTTTATGTGTTGGAAACTTTGTATTTCTTCCTCTTACATATAATTGAATAAAGATTTCTTTGCTTATATGTTTAGGACTCGGTTTTTATTTGTTTATGGCAGAGGAACAGAAACTTTTCACAGAAATGATAAAATCTACTCCAGAACTTGGGAAGAGATGTTAGTTTTTCTATGTGGTATAAACTTTAGGTTATTAAGTACTAACAGTCAGCTTCTTAAGAAAGTATTGTAACATACTCCCATGCTTCCACCACCAAATAAAGATACTTTTAAAAGGACAACTCCTATATGTTTAAAATTTTTAAGATTTAAGAATATTAACCTATATTAGGTATGACAAATAGATTTGCATTTATATGCAATTAGCAACTGCCTCAGATGAGATTCCTAGGTTGCATCTGGCCTCATCAGGAAAGAGGGCTATGATCAGTTACTTTTGTCTCCTACAGGCAAGGGCTTGAGAAAAATTCAATGGGCACCCACCACTGCTAGAAAATCCTCCACATTCTTGTAGTGAATTCACTTTTATATACCTTCTGAGACTACTTTCCTACTTTTTCTTTCCTCAAGTTTTCAACATCCTATCCCCTGCACATTTTCTGCTGACATCCTTGACTCATGCTTATTGAGAAAATAGGTACAATAAGATGCAAATCACCTCATCTTACCACACCTACTACACCAAAATTTTCCTTTCCTTTTATTTCAATAAGAAGTGTCCAAGCTCTCATCTAAGTCTATCATAGTGCCTTGTGTTCTGGATTATTTCTTCATTTATTGGTGGTCAGTTTTTTTCTCTCCTGGATTATAACCATTGATACCAAACATGACTTTAAAGATCCATTTTAAAAATCCTTTTTTAAAATCTTACATACTTCACTGGATAGGGCCATATTTCTCTGCTCTTTTTGCAGCAAACCTCCTGGAAAAGTCCAATTCCCTTTCCTCTGTGCCATAAAAACCTCCCCTTTGCTTCTTGCTAGGTGTGACTCTCTCTCAAACTTTTTGGTTTAATTTTTTATGTGGTAAAATAACACCACATAACATAAAATTTACCACTTTAAAGTGTACAATTCAGTGGCATTACATACACAGAGTTTAAATGGAGGCTTATTCTAGTTTCCAGATAAAACAAATTCTCCTAGCCATAGCAGTTGCAATCCATTGATCTATTTCCTTTTTGGAGGGTTTTCATAGCAAGCCTATCCCATAGGGATCCCCTAAAAATTTTGCAGGAAAATTTGAAGACCTGAGTTTATTATCTAATGCATTTCAACTTAAAGATATTTTTCTTTGTTCCTGAAGTAAATTCTCCTTTCCAGAATTTAACTAGATAAAAGCAAAGCAAAACTAAATAAAGTCTGCATTGATTGGGAAAAAATAATAAAATATTGAGCTTGATAATTTTCCAAGGGCACCCATTAAGAGTCATGTATTATAAAATAGCATTGTTCATGGGATGGGGTCATGGCACTGTATTGGACTAGCAAAATCATTTCAAGATTTAGATCAAATCATATTTTAAGATTTTCAAAGTTTATTTTAAAAATTGAAGTAATATAGCACAAATATATTCACAATTTCCTAATTTTCTTGAAACAAACCTCTTATTTTAAAAAAATTCTTTGGACTGGAAATTAAATACTGAGGGTGGTGGAACACACACAGGACTTGGAGTTAAACGACCAGTGTTTAGAATTTCAGTTTTACCTCATACTAGTTATATGGTCTTCAGCAAGTTAAATAATTTCTGTGAACTTCAGTTTTGAGAAAACTGATGAGTCTGTAATACCTGTAAATATGGACTCAATATACGTGACTTTCTTTAGTTATGACCTTCCCGTGTTCCCAACTCTCATTCACCACCCTACTCATGACCCTCTTTACTCTTCTGTCCTTTTCCTTTTATTATTTTTTTTCCTAAGTTATTTTAAAAAGCTATTTTTTTTGGCTGAAATTGTTATAACTAGCTAAAACCATTTTAATCCTTATTATTATTTTTTTTTTGTTAATTGGTGAGCTTTTCATTTTCCAAAGTTCTCATCAATTTTAGATAAAATGCTCAGTGATGGGGAAGGAAGGGAAGCCCAGGTACAAGAGGCTCAGTAGGGTTGGGAAATGTTCCCTAACTCAGTGAACAGCAAAAAGAATTAGACTTGGGAATAGAGAAGGAACTTACCTTTTGGTTCTCCTAAAAATAAACAAAAGAGTTCATGTGGTTGTTTGGCTTAAAAAAACACATTCCCCCTTCCCCCCACCGGGAGAATATCAGAACAGGGAGCCCCGGGGAGCACCTAACCCTGAGTGCTGGTTGTATCTCAATGAGGTAAGGTATTAGGCATCTCCTCCATTGCTGCCAGCCAGACTTTGGGACACCTCTCGATAGGCAGCCCATTTCAAAGCTTTGTCATTCTGAGGAGACAGGTCAGACCATTTATCTCTCATACTATATTATCTCCTTTCTTGTCTCACTTTCTTACCAACTCTTTGCTCCCTTCCTTATTTACTCTCTTTTCTTTCTAATCATCCCAGCACTACAGTGTAGAAACTGAGTCTGTCCCTTGCTGATATGTCATTATAATAAACCACTAGAAAATTTCATTTGCTTTCTGTACTTTTGGCTGGTTAGTGAGGTTTCTGGGTAAGGTGGAACAAAGAAGTCAGAGAAAGGTGAACCGTACACTTCTACTGTGCCTCAATGGAAGAAGCCTGGGCAGTGTAAGAAAATGTCCTCTTGATTAAATGGGGTAAATGTCAACTGGATTGAAAAAAAGCAAAGGAACTTACCAATACTTGATTGAGACAGTGCTAAAACAAAACAAAACAAAAATGAGATCTGTGTGTCCCAGAGAGAGCTTAAATTCCATAGATACTCTATTGGGAAGAGATGTGGGAAAGAGGACAATGGGGCCCTTGGGTTGCATCCAGTCTTCTGTTAACAGCTGCAATGCAATGTTGCAGGCAGGTGGATATCTATTTATGAATTGCTTTTTGGTAATCAATTTCTGATATTTGTATAATATTTCCTCAGTAATGCTCTTGTGGCTTACAAGATCTATGCAACCTATTTTTCATTTCTTTTAGTAAGAGAATAAAAGTCTTTTTGGAGACTACTGGTTTCTGAGTTCACAGGAATTTTTTTGGCTCCATTTCTTTATTTTTTCATTTTTAATTCTGCTGACTTTGTTCCTTGCTTTGTTTCCTTCTCTGCTTCTCTTCCTTCTCCTCCTTTTTCTTTTTTTCTTTCTCTTTTTTCTTGAAAGATAGTTTGTTTCAGTAAACTATTACTACATCATTGCTTCAAGAGGGAATAACAAGAGAACACAATCAGAAAGTACCTGAATCTTGGGAGATGCAGATTCAAGGCAAGGAAAGGGGCTGCTATCAAGATGGAGGACTAAGCATAACTAGATATTCTTCTCCTCCTCTGGTCATTTTGAAAAGTTGGGCATAATTTTTTTAAAAGTTTAAAAAAGTGGAGGTGAGCTTGAAAACTGGAAAGAGAAGTGCCTAAGAGTTGTATAACCTTGATAGTAAAGGAGAAGTTTCACCACTCTTATGAGTATCTGATTGGGGGGTTGGGTTTTCAACACTTGCACAGGAGCAGATATCCAGGTCGCAAGGCTGATGCATTTTAAGAACCTGGTACTAGTCTTCCAGTGTGAAGCTGAGGGTCACAAAAGTGCTGCGGTGTCTGTGAAAGGGGCACTATCAACCCCTACCTGCTGGTCTAGGTGTGCCAGGAAGTGACTCATTTGTACCGGCAGTGATAGAACTCTTTTTTTTTTTTTTTTTAAAGATTTTATTTATTTATTCATTTATCCTCCCCTTGCTGCTTGTGCTCGCTGGGTCAGCTAACCATGCCGTGCAGGCGGGCTTGCCTTCACCAGGAGGCCCTGGGAACCGAACCTGGGGCCTCCCATATGGTAAACGGGAGCCCTACTGATTGAGCCACAGCCGCTTCCCAGTGATAGAACTCTTGATGTAGGCTGAGTTCAGGTATGGAGGCCACATTTGAACACTCCATGTAGGGAAGAAGCTATAATAAAAACTGACCTAAGAAAATTTTGGGGTAATAGGAGTGCTGCATAATACAGGGCTTATGAGGGACTCAAACAAGTGATGACTGAGGAAATCTGTTACCATGACTGACGGCACCCACAACACATAGGACAAATCATACAAGAAGAACAAGTCAAAAGGGATTCTCAAACGAGTGTGTTTCAAATGTTCAAAGATACAAATGAAGGAAAGAATCCATGAAGCCACAAGAAATAATGAATCAAGAACAGGTGCAGTTGATAAAGAGGAAAATAGAAATACTAGGTGTAAAAATATAACCATTTAATTATGAAAATCACTTAATGGGTAAACAAAGAGACTAAACTCTTCAACTGAAGATGAGTGAATTGGAAAATAAATCTACGGGAAAAAATTCAGAATCCAGGATAGAGAAATAAGGAGATAGTATGCCTTGCTATTCACCTTGTTTCCCTAGGCACATGTGTGGTAGGCAAAATAATGCTCCCCACTCCACACCCCCCAAATGTTCACATCCTAATCCTTGGAACTTGAGAATATGTTATGTTACATAGCAAAAAGGAATTAAGGTTGCTAATCACCTGATGTGTTTAAGGGAGTTTATCTTGAATTATCTGGGATTATCTGGGTAGGTCCAATATAATTGTAAGGGTCTTTAAAAGGGGAAGAGGGAGGTAGAGGAGAGAGAAGGAGATGTGACAATGGAAGAAAACCAGAGTGAGATGATGTCAGAAGAATTTCATCTTTGCTAGCTTTGAAGATGGAGGAAGGAGGCCATGAGCCAAAAAATCTGGGGGGCTCTAGAAACTGGGAAAAACAAGGAAACAGATTCTTCCTTAGAACCTCTAAAAGGAATGCAGCTCTGCTGACAACTCCATTTTAGCCAAGTGAGACAGCCATGCTAGACTTCTAACTTACTGAGCTGTAAGATAATACATTTGCATTGTTTTATGCCATTACATTTTTGGTAATTTCTTACAGCAGCAATAGAAAACTAATACAACTTGGTTAGACTATTTCCCCCAGAATCCTTTACATTTAAAAGTGACATTAAAAATACAAAAAAATAAGACATATTAAATTAAAGCACACTATTACAAATTTATTTGTTAAAATAATCATGGGAATCATAAAATATTTAAGCTGAAGGTCAAGGAAAACACTATGAATACAAACTTTGTGAGATGGAGTTTCGGCAGCACTTAGAACTTTATAGCCTTAAATATTTATATTAGAAAATAAATTCTGAAAATTAAGAGTTTAATTTGGTAGGGCAGAAAAAGAAAAAAAATAAAGTGAAATAGGAAACAAAGAACCAGTAGATGTTCAACAAAATCAAAACTGATTTTTTAATAGATTAGTAAATAATAATAATAATAATAATGATCAAAGAAAGAAAGCACAAGCCAATGATATTAGGAATGAAAATAGGACATATCCATAGATAGAGAAAATAATTTTTAAACCAAAAAATAATTTTATGCCAATAAATACAGAGAACACATTTGTTAAAATTCACTCAGTCCTCATTCATAAGATTTTTGTTAACAGATTAGAAATAAAAGGAATTTTGTTTACCCCCCAAAAAGGAGCTGACAAGTGCAAGCAAGCATCACTCTCAACAATGAATCCAGAGGCATTTCTGTTAAAGTCAGACACCAAGAAAGATGCCTGCAATTATTGCTGGAATTAACATTGTTCTGGATATTTTGGGCAGAACAATAGATAAGAAAAAGAAGTATAGCTAATAGTGCAATTATAAAAATGTTCTTTCATCAGTTATAACAAATGTACCACTCTAACAGAAGGTTTTAATAATAGGGTGGTATACGGGAACTCGTATTTTATGCATGAGTTATCTGTAAGCCTACAACTTTTCTAATAAGAAATACAATTAAAGAAATAAAATAAGAATTGGAGAAACCCCTCATAATTGTCAAATTTTGAGATGATGAGTTTCCACTTATAGAACCCATGAAAACCTGCAAATTATTAGAACTTCTAACAAGGTGTCTAGATACAAAACCAACTCTCAACAATACAGTATACAATTTCTATACCAGCAATAAACAGTTATAAAATCCATTAGAAACAAGATACGATTCACAACAGGAACAAAAAGAAATATGTGCATAGGAATTAATCTAACAAGATATGCAAAATTTCCGTGGAGAAAATTATAGAATATGATTGAAGGGTGTAGAAAAAGTTTTGATTGACATAATGCATAGGAAGCATTGATTTTGTAAATTCACCTACAGAGTCAATGAAATGCCAATGAAATCCTAATGAGGCTTTTATGGAACTTGAAAAATTGATTCTAAAATTCTTATGTAAGAGTAAAAGTCCAAGAAAATCCAGAGCATTTCTGTAAAAATAGAACAAGGAGAGAGAATGTGCCATTCCTGATAGTGTTATCATAAAGCCTTAGTAGTGGATGCAATTAGTATTTGTTCAGTGAAAGACAAAAGATCACTGGAACAGAAGAGAAAATCTTGGGGGAAACCAAGAATTTAAGATGAAGATGGCATTACAATCAGTAAAGAATACACCAATCAATAAATTCAGATGGAACAACTGGTTTTCCACAAGAAATTTAGATCCCTACCTTATATTATTTACAAACAAAACAATAACTCCATTTGGATTAAAGTCCTATATGTGGAAAGAAAACCTTTATAATTTTTAAAATAAACTAAAGTAACATTTTTCTGATATCCAGATAAAAATGTTTTTTTTTAAAGCACAAACTCTAAAAAGAAAAAGGATTGACAAACCTTATTACTACAAATCATGTGTGTGTGTGCACACGTGTGTGTGCATGTGGTGGGGGACTTCCAAATGTCAAGAGACACCATAAAATATGAAATGAAGAGACAGAGTTCGAGGACATATTTGCAAACAATATTGCACACAAATGTAAAAGGATAGCTTTCATAATATATAAAGAATGCTTACAGATCAATAACCTAATAGATAAATGGGTAGAGAAATGAACAAACAATTTGTGTAAGGTGAAGCCTAACTGGCTAGTAAACATATGAGAATATACTCAATTTCAGTAGTGAGCAGATAAATGCAAATCACCTTTTTAATACTCTTATCCAAGTGCCAAAATGTGAAATTATGGCAAAATCTTGGAATTGATATTGATGCAGGAAAATGGGAAACTTTTTTATATTTTGGTGAACCACCTGTGTAACTACTAAGGAACACAATTAAGCAATAGCTAGTAAAATTGGAAGTGTGCATAAATTGCATACATATTCATACACAATGTGATTCAGTAATTTCACTTCAGGGTATGTACCCCGGAGAAATTATTTTCTATTTACTTAAGGACATTCTTTGCTGCATTATTTGTGAAACCAGAAATTAGAAACATTGGGAATATATCAGTAGGGGAAATAATAGGAAAAATATTGTCTATTCATAAGTTGGAATATTATTCTGCAAGTAAAAAGGAATGACCTGGTGTGACAATTTGAGATTAGTTTATGAATCCCAAAAAGAGAAAAGATTGTTTGTAAACTAATCTATACTTGTGATAGCCTTTGATTATATTGGATTTTGTTGCGGGGCCCTTGATTAAATTACCTGTTGAGATTAGGGCTTTGATTCAAACATGTCAGTGAGGTGTGACTCAAGTGGACTCTTTAAGGCCTTGTAACTGTAAGCTTTTACCCCAGATAAATACCCTTTAAAAAAGCCAACAGATTTATGGTACTTTGCATTGGCACCCCTTGGCATATTAATACAGAATTTGATACCAGCAGAGTGGGGTACAGTCTTGCAATTACCAAAATGCTGGAATGGTTTTTATAAATGGGTAAAGAATTTTTTGGAGGAATTGTGAGATGATTAATGGAAAAGGCCTAGATTACTTTGAAGAGACTGTTGGTAGGGATATGGAATCTAGAATTATTTCTGATAAGATCTTAGAAGAAAATGATGAAACTATTATTGGAAACTGAAGGAAAGGAGATCTGTGTTTTAAAGTTGCATAGAACTTAGCAAGATTGACTTCTGATGTTACATGGAAGGCAGAATTTGGAAATTTCAACCTTTGGCTGAAGAGCTTGCCAAAGTAAACTTGGAGAATGTGGCCTGGCTCCTCTTTGAAGCTTATAGCAAAATGCGAGAGGAAAGAAACCAGAGACTGACTCTGGAAATTCCAAGCTTCTGGAAATCAAGCCCCTAGATGATAGTACCCCATGTGAGGAATTAACCAAACTTGCAACTTGTAAATCTGGATTGAAAATGCAGTTATCCAAGAAAGACTTGTGGAAAGTCTTCCTGTCTGATGTTTCAGACTCCTGCTTCCCGCAAGCTAAACCAACAAGCTTTGTGAAAGAGCTATATGAACAAAACCACTGTCATCCTGGACTAAAAGGGACATGGAGGGGAGAGATGGAAGGGAAAATAGCTTTACGATGAAAACCATGGAAGCTGAGTTCTGGAATTAAGATATCTCCTTGGGCCAAGAGAGGGACCCCATACATGTGTACAGAAAGGTGAGTTTTCCTTGGCATTTGAAGCGCAAGGATGTTCCAGCCCCTTGTTCAAGGAGAATTTGGCTGCCCCAGGCTACATACAAACAGGGTGGAGTGCATTCCTCAGTGGTTGGGGAGAGTTAGGTCATATCTCCACTTCTCTGAAGGGGGTGGGCCTGTTTCTCGTAGGTTGGGGAGAGTGGGATCACCACCCCACTGTTCTGAGGGTGGTGGGCCTGTTCCCTATAGATTAGGAAAGGCTAGGTCACCACCTCACTGTTTTGAGTAGATTGTATATTGGAAGCAGATAACTTGTTTTGTAAGTTTCACAGTTCTTCAGCCAGAAGGGACATTGCTCCAAGACAAACTGTATTCCTATACCTGATTATGATGTGATTTTGTACTTAGCATTGCTGAGATGGTTGGAGGTTTTTTTTTTTTTTTTTTTTTTTTTTTTTTTAATACTGTAATACCTTTTTGGAATTCAGAAGGTGGAGTGTGACAGATTAATATACCTATATATATATATATATCTCAAAATTATGATATCTTTTGAGGAAAAAGCAAGTTGTAATGATACCTTCAGAGTAAGGCATTTTTGTAAATTTTTAAAAGTAACACACAAAACTAAACTAATATTGTTCAGTGATATATAAAGATTAGATAAATGTGTGAAAATAGACAAAAGAATTATAATAAATTTATGTCTTTGGGAAGAGGGAAGTGGAATGGGTCTAGGGATGGGGACAAAGGAGATTTCAACATTTTCTGTAATTTGAGAAATATGACAAAATATTACCAATTGTCAAATCTGGCAGATGATTTGCAAGTGTTAATTTTTTTGTACTTTACTTTTAAAATTCTTTAAAAGAAGGGGAGCGGGTGTAGCTCAGTGGTTGAGCACCAGCTTTGCATGTAACAAGGCCCCAGGTTTAATACCTGGTACCTCCTAAAAAAATAAATAAAAAAGAAAAAGTAAATATAGAAATGACAGGACTTGCAAATGAGATGACAGCAGAATTGAAAGACACCTACAAAGGACTTACCTAGGGAGTTGGCTGATGGTGCTAAAACACGTACACAAGAATAAACAGGAGGTGAATCATCAGAATTTGGATCCCCAAATATGCATATCAGCACCAATCATTGTGATCCCTTTTTAGGAGTGGAGCCCAGGTCCGGGGAGGCCTGATGACCCGGTGGTAGATACTGGAGGCCTTTCCCATGAGGTATGCCTTTTCTTTTCAATCTCTATAGAGGGTTGGAATCTTTCAGTAGACAGATGTTATTCCTTTAAAACTTTGTGGCCTCCATTTTCCCCTGTCCTCATCCTTCTCTCCCCTTTTCTTCCCTTCTCTCTTTTTTTTTCTCTTCTCCCCCCTTTACCTCTATCACTCCCCTTTCACTCATTCATACTTTCCTCAATCTGTTCCTTTCCTCCCAGTTAATTTGGAAACTTGTTTGTTGCTAACAGACCATTCTAAACCAGGAGACTTTATCTATTGTTTTATATTCATATGAACTGATAGGATTTCCCTTTTTTCAGAGCATTTACAATCTAAGGAAATGTTAGTAATGGGAAGCACGTTTTTGTTGAAAAGCAAGAGAATACTTACTGTAAAATCCTCTGGATCTCTCTAAAAACACACAAACCAAAGAAAAATCAGTTTTGTTTTCCTACTTCTCTGGTTTCACTATTATTACAGAGTTACTTGATCATAATCAACACCTTCAAATATCCAAACATATAAGAACCTGGAGGCAAAATCTCATCATGGCATAATTAGTTATATGACATGAAAAAGGCAAAAGTTAACTAAGGTAATATATGTATAGTGAGAAGAAATAATAAACTATGCATGGAAATATTGAAACAGAAGAATGTTAGTTATAAAATAAAGTTGACAACCAGCATGATGGCAGCAGAGTAAGGAGCTCCTAGAATCAGCTTGTGCTACAAGGCAGTTAGTAATCACCCAGAGCTATCTAAAGCACCTGTTTGGGGGCTCCAGGAGACCAGAAGAGAATTCTTCAATATCCTTAAAGAATGGAAGGAAGAGACTGCCCATCTGCAGAGAAGATTCATAAGTAGAGCACTCCACGCCCCAGAGCCCGGTGCTCATACTCCACTTGGCAGCACAAGCCGCCTTGGGAGCTATTCCACGGCTGGAATTTGAAGCTCCACTTCCCAAAAATGGGGGAGGAAGAGACGATTGGGCACCAACTTCAGCTACTGATTAGTAAATTCTGCAGGCTAAAGTATAATCTTAAGAACAGCTAAAGTTTGAACCTGTCCAAGTCAGAAAGAGGCCAGTAGCCACCATTTTGATGCTGCCCCCAGCATGAGGGGAAGCCAGGCTGACTGATAAGTCACAGTGTTGGTAGGTACTGGCTTCTTTTCACCCTGATCAGCCTGCAGCACTAGCCTAGGCTTCAGCCCCACCTCTAGCAGGGAGGAAGCTGGCAGGCCCTGCACCAGTGACTCCTGGTAACTGCAGGTACATTCAACAGGCACAGACTGAATAATCAGAACTCTACAGGGCAACTGTGGTCATTTTGGATCTTCAAGTCATAGATTGCTGCCCACACCTGCAGTTCAATCCCCACCCTAGGCAGGGGAGAAAGGGGCTTGAAGCTTCATCAATCTCTCTGGGCAACTACAGTCTAGGCCTGCATGACTTGGATTATTACACACAGCTGTGGCTCTGTCCCTACCCTTGCCAAAGGAGAAAGTTGGGAGAAGCTTCATCGGTCCCTGGGGAAATGAGGGAAGCTTGAGCCTCCACAGCTTACAGTGCCAACTACATCCTTGGTTCTTAGTATACAACCAGCAAGGGAAAAAGGCAAGAAAGCCCTAAACTAAAGAGAGAAACTGCACCCAGAATAAATACATCTAGTGAGCCAGATGCCAAGACACCAACAAAAAATTACAATCCACACCAAGAAACAGGAAGATATGGTCCAGTTAAAGGAAAAGATAAGCCTCCAGATGACATAAAGGAGTTGAGACAACTGATCATAGATGCTCAAACAAATTTCCTTAATAAATTCAATAGATGGCTAAAGAGACTAAGGATATTAAGAAGACACTGAATGAACACAAAAAAGAATTTGAAAGCATACATAGAAAAATAGCAGATCTTATGGGAATGAAAGGTGCAATAAATGAAATAAAAAATACACTGGAATCATATAATAGCAGATTTGAGGAGGCAGAAGAAAGGATTGGTGAGCTTAAAGAAATGGCCTCTGAAAGCTAACATACAAAAGAACAGATATAGAAAAGAATGGAAAAAATTGAACAAGGTCTCAGGGAACTAAATGACAGCAAGAGGCATGCAAACATATGGATCATGGGTGTCCCAGAAGGAGAAGAGAAGGGAAAATGGAGAGAAGGAATATTTGAAGAAATAATTGTAGAAAATTTCCCAACCCTACTGAAGGACATTGGATATCCATGTCCAAGAAGCACAATGTACTCCCATCTGAATAAATTCAAATAGTCCAACTCCAAGACACATACTAATCAGAATATCAAATACCAAAGACAAAGAGAGAATTCTGAGAGCAGCAAGAGAAAAGCAATGCATAACATATAAGGTACCCAAAAAGATTAAGTGCCGATTTCTTATCAAAAACCATGGAGGCAAGAACACAGTGGTATGATATATTTAAGATACCACAAGAGAAAATCTTCCAGCCAAGAATCTTATATCTGGCAAGATTGTCTTTCAACAATGAAGGTGAGTTTAAAATATTCACAGATAAACAGAAACAGAGAATTTGTAACCAAGAGATCGGCTTTGCAGGAAGTACTAAAGGGTGTGCTACAGCCTGAAAAGAAAATACAGGAAAGAGAGGCTTGGAAGAGAGTCTAGAAATGAATATTATATCAGTAATAGTAACCAAAAGTGTCAAAATATTGGTTAAAATAAAATATGACAGATAAAAAACCCAAATATTTAGGAATAAACTTAACCAACAATGTAAAGCACTTGTATTCAGAAAACTATAACTCATTGTTAAAAGAAAAAAAAAAAAAGACATAAACAAATTGAAGAACAATCCATGCTCACAGATTGGAAGACTAAATATCATTAAGATGTCAATTATACTCAAATTGATATACAGATTCAATGCAATCTTGATAAAAATTCCACCAGCATTTTTAAAATATAAATGGAAAGCATGATTATCAAATTTATTTGGAAGGGTAAGGGGTCCTGAATAGCCAGAAACAGCCTAAAAAGGAAAAGCAAAGTTGGAGGACTCTCACTTCTGGACTTAAATCATATTACTTACCTGCAGTGGTAAAAACAGCACAGTACTGGCATAAAGACAGACACATAGACCAATGGAACCAAATTGATGGTTCAGAAACAGACCCTCACATCTAGGGTTTAAGAGATTTTTGACAAACCTGTCAAACCCACCCAGCTCAGGCAGTCCATTCAACAAATGGTGCTGAAAGAACTGGATATCCATAGCCAAAAGAAGGAAAGAGGACCCCTATCTCACACCTTATACAAAAATTAATTCAAGATGGAACAAAACCTAAATATAATACCTAAATATAAAAGCAAGACCATAAAGGTTCTCAAAGAAAATGCAGGAAAATATCTTCAAGAGCTGGTGGTAGGTGGTGGATTCTTAAAGGAGATAAGAGAAGGACTGAGATGGACTACTGATGTTTAATGTATGTAGAAGTTTTAATTAACTTTACTGTAAAAGTGTGGGAATGTATAGAGTTGATGGTATCACATAGTAGTGAAAAACAGCTGGTTTATAAATGGGAATGTGGCTGAAAAAGGTAGTCTAGATGCCAATTGACAGAAAGCTAGAGATAATCTAGGGACTGAATAATACAGTAAACCCAGAGGTGGATGAGAACTGTGGTTGATGGTACAGATGCAAGAGTGTCCTTTGTGAGCTAGAGCAGATCTACGTCACTATTGCAGGGTGGTGGGAATGTGGAGAAGCATGGGAAAAATACAGCTGGAGTGACCTATGGATTGTGGTTAACAGTAATAATGTAATATTCATGCATCTATGCTGAAGATGTACTGTGTTGATAATGGGGGAGTATTGAAAAAGTGTGCCAAATGTATGCTATAGACCTGGTAATAATCTAATGATATCTCCTAATCTGTAACAAATATTCCACCACGATGTGGTGTGTTGATAGAGGAGTTTTGTATGTGAATTCTGCACATGTGCATGATTGTTTTATAATTTTATAACTTCTGTCATAAAAATATATTTAAAAATAATAATTGGGTAGGTTGGGGGGGGGGGGAGGAATACACCAAATGTAAGATAAGAACTATAGTTAGTAGTAAGATTTTAAGGATATTCTTTCATACTTTGTAGCAAATGTCTCACAACAATGCAAGGTGTTGGTGGTGGGTTGATGTATTGGACCCCTGTATGATATTACACGTTTGCTTTGTAAGTTCTCAACTTTTCCTATACACTTTTTGTTTATGTATGTTCACCTATAAATGATATAATAGTAATAATAATAGGGTGGGTTGGGGGAAAGACAAATGTAAGATACTTTGGTTAGTAGTAATATTTTGACAATGTTCTTTAATCATTAGTTAAAAATGGATTCTATTGGAATTTTTAAAATGAAAAATACTAAGAGATGATGGACATTTTCATCTGCTGTGCTTTGTACCTATATTTGTTATAAAAATTACTTATAGTAAAAATAAACTCAGGGAGCAGATGTGGCTCAGGCAGTTGAGTGCCTGCTTCCCATATGGGAGGTCCCGGATTTGGTTCCTGGTGCTTCCTAAAAACAAGAAAAACAAACAACAAGCAAACAAATGAAAAACAAAACAACAAACAAACAAAAAAAACAACTCAGGGGAGCCAATGTGTCTCAGTGGTTGAGCGTCAGCTTCCTACCTATAGAGGTCCTGGGTTCAATCCCTGGACCCGGTAACTCAAAAAAAAAAAAAAAAAAAAAAAATAAAAAAATCTGTGGACTCAATTTTTGCATTAATTATAATGGCAATTTTAATATATGATATGTGATATATTTAAATTAAACTAATCTTTACCTAAACTTCATGCACCTAAACTAAGAAAACAACTCCACCTAACATATTCCTGCCAAAAGATCTCCGTAGTGTCAAGCTGACCAAAAAATTTATGTTTCTCTATCCAGGAGGGATGGAAGGAAAGACCAGTAGAGCTTTGGAACTTAGAAACTTAGGATGGTTTAGGTTTATAGGGATGATTTGGCTTTGCAAATTTTAAATTACTGTTTATTCAGGCAACAATAAAATAGTTACAAATTCAATTTCCCCTGAGAATGCAAGGGGAGCCTACATTCTTTTTATTTATTTATTTATTTTTTATGGCTTTTACAAAGGGAATTTATTTGGGGTAAAAGATTACAGTCCCAAGGCCATGGAAAGTCCAACTCAAGGTACCATAAGAGGTACTTTCTCATCAAAGTCAGCTGTTATGTGTTGAAGCGAGATGGTGCGCTATCTCTGCCTGGTCTCTCAGGGCTTCCTATATTAGTCTCTGGCATAGGGCTCATTTCTTTCCAGGCCTTCTCAGCTGCTCAGCTGCTCTGTTCTCTTCTGCTGCAAATTATCAGGCAAACAACTTATCTCTGCCAAGGCCCCAGGATCTAAAATGACAGAGCTCTCTCTCTTCCTCTGTGACTTTTTGAGTGAATATTTAAATCAGCCACCAAGAGGATGGGGACTCAGCCTGTGTCACGCCCTACTGACATGCTTGAATCAAAAGCCCTAACTTGATTTTTTTTTCTTTTTAAATTTTTTTATTTTTAAAGAAGCTTTAGATTATATAAATGTTACATGAAATATAGGGGATATCCATATGCCCCACCCCACACCCTCACACACTTTACCCCATTTACAACATCTTTCATTAGTGTGTTACATTTGTCACAATTGATGAAAACATATTGAAGCATTGCTACTAACCATTGGCTATAGATGACATTATAGTATACACTCTGTGTCACACAATTTTATAGGCTATGACAAAATGTATAATGGCCTCTATTCATCATTGCAATGTCATGCAGGACAATTCCAATGTCCCCAAAATGTCCACATGTTATACATTCTTCCTTCTCCCTTCTCTCAGAACCTCTGTTGGCCACTGCCTTTATATTAATGATGCAAGTTCTTTCATTGATAGAATAATAATACATCTATGATAGATTAATAATAAGTCTACTTTAGTCCACTGTTCATTCCTCAATCTTGAGGATTTGGGGATGGTGCTGTCTACTCTGCTTCTTTTTTTTTTTTTTTTGGGATATCGCACCAGCAATTTTGATTTTTATTGTGGGTAAAAATAAAAATTTTCACAATATATACCACTATTTGTAAAATGATAAATAAATATATATGCATATATGTGGATTTGCTTCCTACATTCTTAATAATTCTTAATTCTTAACTTCCATAGCCAGGAAATTAATAATTAAGATATTATTTAATTGTGTAAGAATAAACTAACTCTACGAAATTTGGTGACAGACAATTCTAAGTCCATATCCAGAAGGAACCTGTGGCAAGCCCTGTGACCTTGGGCAAGTCACTGATGTTTTTCATGCACAAGTTTCTCTTCTCTAAATTATGAATAAAAATGCATAGTAAATCAATTAATTTATTTGAGAATTGCTTATTAAAGATCACTCTGCCTGTGGTGAGAATAGACTAGAAGAGGGCAAGAGTAGAACAAAGGAGAGCAGTTAGGAAGCATTTGCAGTAGTTCAGGCCAGAGATGGTGCCTGGGCTAAGGTTGTCATAGTGGGGGAGGTGACAAAGGGTCTGATTTGGAAAAGAATTTGAAAATACCAGTGATAGGACTTGGATGAGGAGAGTGAGAGAAAGAAGGAGTTAAAGATGACTCCAAGGCCAATGACACAAGCAATTGATCAGGTGAATGCAGGCGCCAGTGTCTGTGTGTAGGAGGGATTAGGGCTTGGCTTTTGGACGTGTTAAGAGTGAGATGCCTCTCAAATATCTGTGGGAGTGGTGCTTTATGGCTGTATAGTTTGTTCACTGAACAAAGGTGCGCGGGGACTGAAATCTATGCCTCTGGCTGTGGTCGAAGGGGTTGCATCCGCTAGGAAGCAGGACACCTTTCTCTAATTCATACCAATGCAACCTGTAGGCTAGAAGAGGCTTTGGACGGCTTGGAGGAATGGGTGAGGTTGGGGTAGTTCATTCTTGTGTGACTGACAGGATTGTTTGCAGGATATCAAATAAATAACACAAAAAATGCCTGTCGGTGTGACTAGCACATAGTAGGTGCTGAGTACATGTGAATTCTCTTCCCTTTATGTTGTATATAGTTTTGTTTAACTTATCTGTCTGTGTACCCTAAAATTTCTCACATTAAGATAGCTTCTTGCACTGATTAGACATAGTGTTCTGATAGTTGTTACTGAAGGGGTCTGTTTCCCAAGAAACAGGAGACATGAGTAACAGCAGTAGACATTAACAGCACTGCTTCATGACCTTGGCCTTCATTCCACAGGTCATATCCTAATGTAATGAATTTTCCGAAGATTTATTTCTACATTTCTTAACATTTATATTAAGCAAGGCACATTGAGTGGGTAGCATTTCTGAGGTCTGGGACATTATAATTCCCTTGAGTACTCAGATTAATGTTGATAGCTGATTAGAAGGTGGATAGATGGGAGAGGAAGTGGGTAGTAGTGAGGAAGAATGTGCCTCATAGTGGGAAGTTGAGTATTTATGAATGTTTCTCAGGATCTTCTGTGAACTACTTTGATTTCTTGTCTCTTCACCTTGGTAGGGTTTACAGTCACTTATGGCAGATAAAAACATTCATTTTCCTTTAATTTTATCATAATTTCTAAATACACTTACCTCGATCATCAAATGAAGTGTCTAGAAGGTTGAAGAAAAAATATAAGATTCTTAATTTCTCACAGATTTTTGTATTAAATTTTTTAGCAATCAAATATCTCATTTATTTACCACTTTCTGTTGAATATGATTGTCGGAATCCTAAAAAAGAAGTTGAAAACATAATGAGGTTCTACCCTTGACATCTTATGTCTACATTATTTTCTTTTTAGATGAAATTCTGTTTACCTCTTCCTCTTCCAGATGCTTGAGAGGAAGACTCTTTTGGGAAAGAAAAAAAACAACAGTTTGCCAACAGCTATCAAGAAGTAAGTTTCGTCATCAGCTTAAGCTCAGCTACTAAGAGATTTTGCTACTTTCCTTGATGTTCCCACTTGCTTTGGGTTCCATTTCAGAAAAGAAAGAATAAAAGGGATGTGCCATGCCCCTTTGCTTCTCACTCTTGTTGTCTGTGGCAGATAAATCTATAGAATTAAGAATAGGAGAAGTGGACCAAGAGTCTAAGTGGGAGGGGCAGAGGAGCATGGACAGCAAGCAGAGGGATCAATCCTCCTCTTTTCTCTCTACAACTCTTGGGGATATGAATCTATATGCTTGGTGTGTGTGTGTGTGCATGTGTGTGTGTGTGATTGTTTCCATATCCACAACCTTATAACCCCATTGTCCTAGTTTCTGGACAACTTTAGTGGCTTCGAGCAGGAATGGGAGGCAATATTAAATCAGTGTTCAAGCCTTGTCTTTCCCCTCATGCACCCCTTGGTGGATCCTTGATGATGATTTTGGCAACTTCGGGAATAAAGGATAATTCTCATGGGTGTGGCTCACCCAGAGTCCCTAGGAGAGAGTGGATGTTGAGAGAACAGTGAGCATTAGAGTGTGGGGGTAAAGGACAACTATAGTACCTCGAAATATATGGTGTATGTGCATGTCCCTACAAAATCCCTACAGTGCCATAGAGTATCCTCATCACCATCAGATTTCTGAAAGAGTTTTATTTCAAATAAGATTTATCATTATTCCTGTAAGTATGCTCTTTCATGTCAGACCACATGTCCTGAATTGGGGTACAGGGTATAACTAATAATAATCAACTGAAATTCAGTATAAAATGAGCTTTTTTTGTCTTCAGCCAAGTGGGGGATTGTATGGTATAAAAATATGAGTACTGTACTTGGAGTCAGAAATACCTGAATTTGATTTCCAACTCTTTCAACTAGCTAGATGAATTTGGGTAAATCTATTCTTTTTTTTTTGAGCATCAAGTTCATCTTCTAAAATGGGGGTAATAATATAAGTTGTGGTCACTTATATTTTACTTTACAGCTTACAAAGTTAGGGTATTTCCAGATACACTATTCCATTTAATCTTCTTACCAGCTTGTGAATTATGTATTTTATCCCCATTTTACACATCCAGGAATTGTTTCAGAGAGGTTCCTTAACCTTTCCAAGATCTCAAAGTAAACAGAATCTGGAAGTGAATTATTTAATGGTCTTAGAAAGGACACATATTTGCTTTTGCTGAGGAAAAGTACACAGTTCTCATGTCTATACAGATATGCATAGAGAGATTGGTAGGCAGTGGCTATTATGACAGCAAAAGAGGGGCTGACCTAAAAAATCACACTCCAAAGGAGATAAGCGCATTTTGAACTTTAAAGAACACATCCCTCCACTCATTCTCTAGTAGTTCCTAATCTTTTTACCTCTAAAATCCTCATACTCCAGAAGACCAGCACCTGGAGAAAAAAAGGAGAGAGAGCTCAGTGATTTTGCTTCTTGAATATTAGTGGTGCTGTATTTAAGACTCTGAGCATGAATGCTGATTCCCAATGGTGAATAATGAAGTGAGTTAATTGCAGGAACTAGGGACTGTGCATGGGTAGCAGGAGCAGATGATGATAAGTGAATGCGCCAGTCCCCAGCTTCAGAATAGAAGCCAGGCTAAGACATACAAGAAGGGGCCTCAAAGATGTTTTTCCTTCTTGGTACTCCATCACCTAGATCCTGTTTTCCCTCTTTACCACCCTGGGGGTATCTTAGCAACTTTGGCATTTCTCTAGACCTTCCCACGAAAAGCCTGCTTCCCCTCTTTAGAACTTGAACTTAGTGCTCTCCTACTAAATCATAATCAACTTGGCTGTGTTCAGTCTTTAAATTTCTGGCTACATTAGACTCTTGTATTCAGCCTGGATTCTGTCCAGCCACCTTACTAAGGCCCTTTTCTCTACCAGACTTAGACCTTCTCTCCATGCCTGTAGAGTCCATTTCCATGGCTTGGTATCTCTGTTGCCATTCTTGGACCACAGAAGGCATCTGAAGGGAGTGCCATAATCATGCAGGTCCACCTACTACTAATTCATTATACCCAACTCCAGTTTGGCACTCACTGCTGCTCAGAAATCTCTGGTGGATTTTCCCCAGTAGCTTAAAAGTTCAATTTGTGCAAAGGAGCACTATACAAAGTGCTGGAAATACAATGATAAGCAAGACAGAGTTGGCCCTACTGTGTGAAAATTACATGCTTGGTTACTATCTTTTTCTCATGAGTATAAGTACTTACTTTGTTCTGAATTGTATCTTGAGATGTCAAGTTCTGTGGAAGAATTGAGTGAAAATTTTCTTATTAGATACATGTGAGAAGTGTTTTTTCCCCCTCCCAAAGTCTTCTCACTCTAAACTGTGGTTCTTTGCTCCCAAGGTGACCCTCTTGAAACAATAAATTACTGTTTCCCACGTCTTTTCAGCACCTCCAGCCAGCCCCATCCTATCTATCTTCTTACAGTGCTAGCTCTCTGAGGGCTCACAAGCACCGGGGATGAGAAATAGGAGGGGATGCAGCTGACTGGAAAGGAGTGGGAACAATGCTGAAAAAATCCTGTAAAGAGGAACCATATGACATAGAAATAGGTCATTGCTTTTATGAGCCCCATCTCTTTTCATTGATAAGCACTATTCTGTATTTTTTTTCTTCTTAATAGTGCCCCATAGTAAGGCACTAAAATTCTCTAATTATTTCCATCTGGCTTTTTGTGCCTAATAGCATAGTTTCTTCTTTCTTCCATTTTTTTTTTTTACCAAGGTAATTTTTCTTGGAACTCAGATAATTTTCTCTTGAAGTATTGTTATTATTGTTGTTAAATGCAATCTCTGATATATGTTACTTAAGTTGACATTGGCAGTGTGAACTTGGGGAGTTTAAAAGTATGGGGGAATAGCTAATAAGTGAGAGATCCTTTGACTAGCTCATTGAAATGAGACTTTTGACAAAATGAGAATATTGACAAAGTCTCTAGCTAGCTCATAAGGAGAGACAAACTCAGACTGAATCTTGACATCCCTCCCAGTGTGAGTTTCCACGGTCTGTTCATTTTGACTCATTGTTACTCACCATTTTGCTTGCGTCGTGACCATCTCATTAGCAAAATAGCCAGGATAGCAATTCCCAGTAGTGCCAGGATGACAGCCAAAGTTATTTCTGAAACAAAAACTCACCTGTAGGCCTGCTTATTTAGACCAGGTCATTATCAGAGATAATTTCTGCTCACCTCTCACTCTCCATCAGATACTTTTTTGTTGTTGTTGTTCTTTCCCTCTTCACCCACCCCAACAACTTTCTTCCTTTATCTTTCTCATCTTACTGTCCCCATGTTCCGTCTCTTACTCATTTCTTAGCTCTTACATTGGTCCTTTGTTTGCATACTAAGAAACCTAGATGCTGTGTACCCTTGTTTTAAAAGGAAAATTTGTCAGATTTCCTCCTCAGCTGAACTCTTTATTCCTCAGGCAGGAGAAGGTTAGAGGGAGGAAATGGTCTGCAAAGCAATCCACCAGAGTGTGAGAAAAAAGCATTAGAACTTCTGTTTCTTTGTATTTTTTAAATGTCATCCCTTTAAAAATTTCTAGTTTTCTGTTTTAAAACACATATATTAGAACACATATGTTTTAAAATATATATTAGAACATATGTTTTAAAGCATATATATTAGTTTTAAAACATGTTTTAAAACATATATACACACATATATACACACTACTATATGTTTTAAAACATATATTAGAACATATATATGTTTTAAAATATGTATTAGAATATATGTTTTAAAGCATATATATTAGTTTTAAAACACATGTTTTAAAATATATATATATACACTAATATGTTTTAAAACATATATATTAGAACATTTATATGTTTTTATACATATTTTAGTTTTAAAATATATATGTTTTAAAATATATATATATATATACATGGGGGGACAAATGTGGCTCAAATGGTTGGGCGCCCGTCTCCCATATTTACATACACACACACATATACAAATATATATGTTTTAAAACATATATATTAGTTTTAAAACATATATATTAATTTTAAAATATGTTTTAAAACTTATATATACATACACATAGAGAATATATGCTCGAAAATATTATATGGGTGAGCAATCAAAAAACTTTGGAGGTCCTTTACTGAAGGTAGTCATATTAAAGCCACAGAAGAGGACACAAATTTATTATCACTGGGTAAGACCTTTCAGTCATCACCCACCCAATTCCTCCTCAGATGGCTATTTGTGGGGTTAACAGGAGAAAGCACACTGGGGCTGCCTCACCTGTGTTTGTTGCTGTGTTGTAGGAGAGAAAAATCTTAATTAGATACCACACTATGATCATTAAGAACAGAGCTATAAACTATAAAAGCTGCCTGTGGCAACAAAAAATGGTGAAGAAAATTGAACTCTAAAAACTAAGAATATCGATTATATCAGGATTAAGACTATTGTCAAATGGCAACAGATAAGTCCACCTCAATAAAACACATCCCAGTTGGGGCAGGTTAGACACATGTATTGAACCTTTTAGGTGTTAAGTCACGTGAGAAAATTCTCCCACCACCAAATCAACCTACAGAAATTTGCTCCTAATGCACCAAGAAAATGAATAGGAAATAGTCTGGCCTCTGGCCTACGAGTCAGAATTTTGTGATTGGGTGTGAAATCACCTTTAGAGGCGACAGGGATAACCAGGGGATGAGTTTGATCAAGCCTCTGGCTAGTGCTCCTCTTTGAGTGGCATCTGAATGTTCTGGTAGCTAGAAGATGATCCACTCCATACATGAGGAAAATATGAGGAGCCATTATTCCTCAGAGTTGAGTCAGATTATACAGTGAACAATACTACAGGAAGAGAGGTAAGAGGCTAAGGAATTTCCCCAGTACTATGGAGGATGGTTATTTCCTTCAGTCAGTTCAAATTTTAGAAAGCCAAGGAGAAATCAGTACTCTTACTCTAGCTCTGTTGACTATGGGTTATTTTTGCCAGGCTCTGAAAGGAATCAGTGAGAGTAAAAGAAAAGATACTGAAGTTGAAAAGAAAGCAGGCAGGGAAGGTAAAGCAGTTGTGTTAAAATCCCTGAAGAGAAGACTCCGGAGCCAATAGTGTCAAGGAGGCCTCAGAGAGAGTCAGTTCATACCCAAGATGGCCATTTTCCAATAATTGTCTTCTGTGGGTTCCGTGTCATCTGGATATTTTTCTCAGAGGGAGATCAAGATAAAAGGATCAACCCAAGCTCACTGTTTCTGTGCAGTATGAATTTGGGTGTAAGGGAGGCCTTTGTAGATTAGGGCGCAGAGGGTCGCTGAGGAATTGTGTAGCTCAGGCTGATCAGACCTAAGCACACTACGGGAGAGTGGCCTAAGAAATGAAGATTCCGGAATCTGTGTCCTAACAAAGAATTAGAACCTCAGAGAGGCAAGAGGAAGGGAAGAGGAGGACCAACAGTCTGGGCAGATTTACGAACACTTTGAAGGACCTTAAATTTTTGGGCTCTGCATTAATTTCTAGTTTTCCAGTAACATTGAGACCAGAAATTATGTCTTATTTATCTTCGTAACCCTTGAAGCAGAGAATCTCCTATATAATAGATATTTAATGCTTGATGATTGAAAGTGAGAAAATTCCTAAATTTAAAAGATGAGGCCTTAAAACAAATGAATGATGAACCAAAGAAACTGAGTTGATGGAACTTAGTAAGGGAAATCAGGAAGTCTGTGGTGCTAGAAGAGTTGGCCAGAGAATAGGATTTCATGAATCACTGTGGTGAACAAGGAGAAGGAATAATAAAACTCCCCTTTTTTGAGTGTCTTTGAACTACACAGCTCTCTGTAGGTGTTTTATAAGCACAAACTCATTTGATCACCAATAACCTTTATGATAAATTCCTTCAAGATTGAGAGATACACCTGACATGACTCAACTAACAAATGGAGTTTCTGACTCCAAAACCCACACTATTTTCACAAAGCCACATTTTGTTTCAGTCTTGGGGCCCACTCTCCATTGAATTCTTTTCCAGGCTAAGTAATGAGCTGCTGGGGAGGTGAATAGGGCCCTCCAGTTTTTAAGATGCTCTACCCATCAAGTCTGGTGAAGTTCTGGGCTATTTGTCCCCCCTCCACACAACCTTGATGGTTGAAATCTTTATTTAGCCTATTTTTATGGTACAGGTTGATGGGGAAAGAGTCATTTAATTTTATGTGTAAATTTAAATTACTAATATTTCAATAATCATTCCATATTTTAATTCTGTTAAGACTAATCTATTGACACACAATCCTAAATTATATCACAAAGTTATTAGAACCATTGGAAGTCCAACAATTAATTAAAATAATCAGTTACATGATTTTGACTATGCTAATAGCATGCTGTAATAGAATTATTAGGATTTGGTTGCATAACTTTTTTGGTTAAAATAAGTATTTTTTTTTAAATTAGAGATGTAAGTTTACATAAAAATAATGCAGAAAGTACAGGGTTCTCATATTCCACCTGTCTCAAACACAGTTTTCCTTATTAACACTTTACACTTTACATTAATGTAGTACTTTTGTTACAATTGATGAAACAATATTATTATATATAGGATTATATACTAACTATAGTCCGTAGTTTACATTAGCATTCATTTGTATTGTATAGTTCTCTGTTTTTCTTAAAACTTTTATTCTGGTAACATTACAGCCTGAAATCTCTCCCTTTTAACTTCATTCAAATGTACATTGCATTGGTGTTAATTACATCCACAATGTTGTGTTACCATCACCACTATCAATTACCAAAACTTTTCCAACACTCCTGGCTGCATAACATTGGGAGAAAATAGATTAATACCTCAGTCTGGTTTCTGAATTGCAGCTCTCTTACTGTAGACTACAGGCAAACTGGGTATAGCCGATTTTGACTTAATATTGGTGTATATTGTTGAGTAAAGGTTAGGGTTCATTTATTTTCCTTTGGGAATTTTTTTCAGTGCCATTTGTTGGAAAGACTACCCTTTCCCCATTGAATTACCCTGTTACATTTGTTGAGGACCATTTGAATATATATACATATATATGTGTGTGTGTGTCTGGATATTATTCTATATGTTATATTCTCACACCAATACTACAGTGCCTAGATGACTATAGCTTTATAGTAAACATTGAAATTCAGCAGTGTAAATCCTCCAATTTTGTTCTTTAACAAAATTGTTTTGTTTTGCATTTTCATATGAGTTCTAGAATCAGCTTGTCGATTTCTACGAAAAACCTGCTAGGATTATGATCAGAATAGTGCTGGCTATATATATTAATTCAGGAAAAACAGACTTTTCAATGATATCGCCTTCCAATATGTCAACATGGTATACCTCTTATTTTATTTATCTTCTTTAATTTCTCTCAGCAATGTTGTATAGTTTTTCATTTTACAGGTCTTTCACATATTTTGTTAAATTTATCCCTAGGTATTTCATGTTTTGGAAGCTAATGTAAACAGAATTTAAAAAATATATATGCTTTTCTATTATTTGTTGATAGTATATAGCTGTGACTCTCAACTGGGGCAATTTTGCCCCCTCCCCCAGCAGATATTTAGTAATATCTGGAGACATTTTGGTTGTCATAAATTAGGAGTTGTTATTGACTTCTATTTGATAGAGACCAGGGATTCTGAGAAAATATTACAATTCATAGAACTCCCTTCCCAACAGCAATTGTCTGGCCTAAAATGTCAATTGTGTTGAAGTTGAGACACTCCAGTATATAGAAATGTAATTGATTTTTTGTATATCAAGCTTGCATCCTATGACCTTGCTAAACTTACTTAATAGTTATAACTTTTTTTGTAGATTCCTGAAAATTTTCTGATTACATATTCATGTAATCTGTGAATAAAGGTTGTTAGAATTTTTATTTTCTGATATGTGTGCCTTTAATTTCCTTTTCTTGCTTTATTGCTCTGGCTAGGTTTTTATGGTGGTTTGGAACTGTATGTACCCCCCAAAAACATGTTCTTAAATCTTACCCATTCCTGTGGGGCCTTTTGATGAGTTTACTTCAGTTCAGGTGTGGTCCACCTCAATAAAGGTGGGTCTTAGCCCTATTACTGAAATCCTTTATAGGAGAATGAAATTCAGACAGAGAAAGTCACCTGAAGCAAGAAGCTGAAGTCAATGAAACCCCAAAGAGAAGGGAGAGACCAGCAGGTGCCACCATGAGCCTTGCCATGTGATAAAGGCATGGAGAATTGCTGGCAGCTGATCTTTTTGGAAGAAAGAATCGCCTTGATTTGGACATTTTTCTGACCTCAAAACAGGTACTAATCTGCCTCAACTTCCCCCTCAGAGAGTTCACATCTTTATTCTTTAGGGGAGTTTTGAGGGGCGATGGTCATTCTTCTGTAGTTTCTTCCTGCTGATTAGGGCAGTAGTCTCTGCCTGACAGGACATAAATCTCTCTGGCTATTCTATTGAGGTTGAGGGAAGAAGGGCCCAACACTGTGGTTGGAACTGGCTGAAATCCCCATGTGACTAATATCTTGTTTTGGAAGGCATTGATTCTGGAAGACATAAACTTAGTTAGAATTTTGAAGACCTATGGCCCCACTAAAAGGATAAAGAAGATGGTGGTAAGTGGGCCCAAAAGAGGGGGGAAGCTATGACATACTGGACCACGAGAGTGAGAAAGGCCAGGTGCCTTCAGAGGCTGCATTTTCCCAAAGTTGATGGGAAACAGCACTTTTCCTTGAGTTCTTTTATGTTGTTGGTTAACTCTAGGGAGAGATTGTGGTAGGCCTGCTGGGTTTGGGTATAAACTGCCAACCCCAGTTTCCACAGCAGTGGTTATGCTTAGGATAGCCAGGTGAGGTATGAAGAGGGGCACTGTCCTAGATATAAACTTACAAAGACAGCATAGGCAACAACAAGACAGGCGTATGGCAAACAAAATAAAGACATTATCTTACAGGCATGTTCATTAACTACTTAGAAAATGAATTAAGTTTACCAGGACTTTTAACATGTTCAGTATCCCTCTGCATATGATCTAGAATAGAAAAGATATCATCATAATCATCAGGCATATAAGTACAGTAGTTAATACTAATCAATGCACAAGTTCCTCTTTGGGCTCCAATTAATAGATCTAAGCTCCAGGATTACAATACCATACAAGTTATCTCTCCATGGAAGCAGGCCACAATGCCAATTGTGTTTGTTTAAGTTCTACTCACAGTACTCTGGTAATTGTTGCTCTACTTGGTCTGCCCTTCACACAGTCAGCATGCTGTAGACCCTAGAGAGAGACTAGGAAGCTAAGGCTCCAGTGTTTTACCAGCCTGGTACATAGCGCCCTTCAGCACTATGAAACAGAGCCAGTCTGGAGGCAAAGTCCATTCTACATCTGGCCATACTGAGCCATTGCCAGCTGCTGCAGGAGTCTGAAACTGCAACATACTCCCCATCCACTTCAGGAGCATAACCAGAGATGTAATAAATACCTTTATTGTTTTAGGGGTCAGTGACCAATCTAGCCAATAACTCAAATGGAGAGGCACCATGCAAGGTATTTAGGCCAGGTTTGAATGCACAAGAGTTTGACAATACCAAAGTCTATCTCTTTTGATTTTTATATACTTTCTAAACACTTTTAATGCAGTTTATAACATATCAAATGAACTTAATTTTTCACTACTTTGCGTTTTACTTCCATACCTTTACCATAATGACATTAATTAACAGGTATTTTAATTTAGCAGTATAAGAAAAACCACTTCTTTTTCAATTATTTTATGAAAACTGAAGATTCCCAGTTGAGATTATCTTTCTTTATCACCACTTTAACATGCAGACTGAGGTGGCCTCTGATAGATTTCCCTGTTATGAAGTTACTTTTTGTTATTAATATCAGTTTAGGTTTCTAATTAATAATGGCTTCCTGGAATTAGCCACTTAAATGCCTCAGTTTAGAAGATGCTTTTACAAACTTCTTATAATTAACCATTACTTTACCTTAAAATAAGCTTATTAAATTACAGCCAGTAACCAATGAAATTGACTTTATCCACTTAAGAGAGTGCAGATCTACATTTCTTTCTTTAACTTAATTTTATTAGACATGAACTTACAACTTTCATCTTAAAAATGTAATACATATAATGTTAATTTATTTAATTGGTATTCTATAAACCTAGGGAGATTACACCCAAGCTAAAAACAATTGAAACCATTATAGTTTATTCCAGGAATGTTCTTTTTCCTTTCCTTACAGATGGTTTAAACCTCTTTTCTTTAGTAAAATTCTAAAACTGAATAATCTTAAAAGCATACTGACTGCTGCATTCTGGAATATATTATAATTGTTTAATTTGTTTTAATTGTAATTTAGAAAAGATTTTTCCTTAGCTTTCAAGGACTTTATTTACTGAAATTTGGTAATAGGATTACTAATCTCTATTGTAAGGCTGTTAAAAGGTTTTAAATTGGGGAACTACAGGACAAACATTAATTCCTTAGCCTAGAAGACAGAGTTTTAATCTGCCACACCTAGCCCCTCACTCAAAGCTCTTGTAAAGAGAAGGCCCTGGGGGCTGGGTAGGTCAAAGTGCTCAGGAAAATCTTTTTCTTTTTCCCAAAGTTTTTTTTTTTTTTTTTTTTTTTTTTTTGCTAGCATAAAGCACTTTTATTGCAATAACTCAAAACTCATGTGGTGTGGGAGATGGGAGGGTAGGGCAGCAACAGTTTCTCTCACCAAAATACTACACAGGTCAGCAAAGGGGTGAGAGGGAGAAAGAAAAGCCAGGAAACTTGGGAGATCAGCAGCGGGAGCTGAGCATCAAAAAACAGGAGATGCTGGGAAGCGGTTGTGGCTCCATCAGTAGGGCTTCCGTTTACCATATGGGAGGCCCCGGGTTCGGTTCCCAGGGCCTCCTGGTGAAGGCAAGCCCGCCCGCGCGGCGTGGTTAGCTGACCCAGCGAGCACAAGCAGCAAGGGGGGGATAAATGAATAAATAAATAAAATCTTTAAAAAAAAAAAACAAAAAACAAAAACAAAAAAAAACCAGGAGATGCTGAAGCTGCGATGACCAGCATCATTTTCTTAAGAGAACACTCAAGGACTTAGCAGACGGCTGGGCTTTCATTGGGTGGTAAGTGTCTACAAACAGCACCTTCAATTGAAACTTTCAATTAAAAGTTCTTAAAATTTAGGAAGTGGTGGAGCTTTGACAGCTATGAGAAGAGTACAAAAGTCCTGAAAATCCATTAGAAAAACCACAGTATGGAAAACAAAAACAAAAACAAAAAAACCAGGCCATGGAAAAGGTTTCAGTGTCCAACACCGCAGTAAAAACTATCTGCTTTCAAAAGGCAGAGGGTTTGAGAGGAGGATCGAGTGGGGCTGGTGGAGGCAAAGGCTCTCCCCTTTTCCACTTCAGTTTTGGGTAGGGCTTTTAATGCAACCCAAGTGCATCTCTCAACTTGGAGATTCAGCTCTCAACAGCACCTCAAATCTGCTATGGCTTTGCAGCTCAGCTGCAAGAATGTTTAATATATAATAGATAAAAATTTCACCCCCCAAAAATAATAAAATAAAGATTCTTGCACCCCCTCCCCCCAACACCAATTTCTATTCTAAAGTTAATCCATTGTTTGTGCTGTTAATACCTGAACATACACTTAACTGGAAACCTAGATCCAAAAGAAACTGAATCTCCACCCCAAAACCAAAACAAAAAATGAATAATTTGAGGTTTATGGCATATCGTTTAAGTCAATATATACGAGGAGAAAGGGGAAGAGGAAATGGGAGATGTTGGAAGCAAAGCTGAGTGACAGAACACATTCAGTCTGGGCAGATGTTTATACAAAAAGTATAGTGGAACATCAGGAAAAGCTCCATATGGGTTCACGTGCGCGTGTCTGGAGGCGCCAGATCCCTCCATGGCAGATCCAAGTACAGGGAGTGGAGGGAGGAGGCCATTCCTGTCATTCCAGTTTTTAGAAGCTCTACGTCAAAGACGAGAGTGGCGTTTGGTGGGATGATGCCTGGGTGCCCAGTGGCACCGTAGGCGTAGTCTGGGGAGATAGCCAGTTTGGCTCTCTGACCCACGCTCATCTGGGCAACCCCTTCTTCCCAGCCTCGGATCACCTCCTGCTTGCCTAGCGTAAATTTAAAGGGCTTGTTTCTGTCCTGAGAGGAATCAAATTTCTTTCCATCTTCAAGCATCCCCGTGTAGTGTACCACGCAGGTCTGGCCGTGCTTCGGGAAGGTGCGCCCCTCTCAGGGGGAGATGGTCTCCACCTGCACTCCCATGGCGGTGGCCAATGCTGGGCGGGTGGCGTGGACCACCAGCGGACCTGGCGGCAGCTGCGCGCTCTGCCTCCTGCCGCCTCCCTCCGCGCGTCGCCTGTGCACGCGTGCGCCTCCCTTCCCAAAGGTTTTTAAATTCAGATTTCTCTACCACCTTTCCATCCTGATTAGCCTAATTTTGGCTCCAGGAATATTCATTCACATATATAACTGCATATTTACTTTTAAAAAACAATTTGAATAAAGCTCTTTTAAGAATTTTCATTTGTTAATTTGATATTACCGTCCCAATGTATGAAGGTACACACTGAGCAAATAGGCAGGCACAAATAGAGAGTTAAGCACAAAAAACACAACTCACAAAAGCTGCTTGAAACTTTCATTCTTTTGAAAAATAAGTTTCACTGTAAAGTAACATTTAAAAGATTTCTTTGAAGGCTAATTCTAATTACTTAATTTGCACTGTGTCCATGCAGTTTTGCACAAGAATTTTGTTCCTTTTAATTATTGGTTTATAACCAAATTGTCCCCAATGCTTTAAAATACAATTTTCCATTAATTCAGAACTTTGCTTATTTCCCGTTTTGACTTTGGCAGACCCTGAATGAGAAACACTAATTCCGGTATATTCTCACTGATGTCATTGAAGCCTCAGGGAAACTGGTTTCTCTCATGAATTACTGCTTTTAGGAACCTCAACACTCGAGATGGAAGGCCCGCCCACTCCAGTGCTCAGGCTCTGGATTGGAAGAGTGGACATTCAACCCTGAAGGTCGAGAATTCCACCAGGCAGCAATATAGTCCACAGTTGGAACCACAAGAGAAAGCAGGGTTATTGGCACCAGTGGGAGGGCAGGAGACAGGGATGTCTCAAGTTTGCTTTTCCCTGAGCCATGGGGAGCAGAAGTTGTCACGAAACAACCATAAGCAATGACAAGGGGTGAGGCTAGACCTGAAGTAATCATAAATAAAGGTAAACTCAGTTTATAATTACCATCAGAATAGTAGGTTCTAGGCTAAATCCACCCAGTTATAGCAATTGCAGACATTATCCTTCTGCTGTTTTATAACATAAAGGCATCTATATGATCTTAACTCTTTTTTTTTTTTTAAAGTAAAATACTGTTTTAATGCACTATTTCTTTATTTCTTTTTTTTTTTTTTTACATTTCTCAAATGTTATGGATACATATAAATTTTTTTTCTGAATCAAACAATATGTTACACAATATATTTGGTTCATAGTAACGTATTTATACATTATTTGTCCTTTTGTGTCTGGCTTGCTTCACTCAACATAATGTCCTCCAGGTTCATCCATGTTGCCATATGCTTTATGACTTCATTTCTTCTTACAGCTGCATAATATTCCATTATGTGAATACACCACAGTTTGTTTATACATTCATTTGTTGATGGACACCTGGGTGGTTTCCAAATTTTGGCAATGGTGAATAATGTTGCTATGAACATCGGTGTACAGATGTCTGTTCGTGTCACTGCTCTCAGTTCTTCTGAGCATATACCCAGTAGTGGTATTGCAGAGTCACATGGCAAGTCTATATTCAACTTCTTTAGGAACTGCCAAACAGTCCTCCATAGTGGTTGTACCATCCTGCATTCCCACCAACAGTGAAGAAGTGTTCCTATTTCTCCACATCCTCTCCAACACTTGTAGTTCTCTGTCTTTTTAATAGTGGCCATTCTGATAGGCATGAAATGATATCTCATTGTAGTTTTGATTTGCATTTCCCTAATCCTGAGTGATGTTGAGCATTTCTTCATGTGTTTTTTTGCCATTTGTATTTCTTCTTTGGAGAAATGTCTATTCAAGTCTTTCGCCCATTTTTTAACTGGGTCATTTGTCTTTTTATTGTTGAGTTGTAACATCTCTTTATATATCCTGGATATTAAACCCTTATCAGATATGTGATTTCCAAATATTCTTTCCTATTGAGTTGGCTGCCTTTTCATCCTTCTGACAAAGTCCTGTGAGGTGCAAAAGTGTTTAATTTTGAGGAGGTCCCATTTATCTATTTTTTCTTTTGTTGCACGTGCTTTGGGTGTAAGGTCCAAGAAACCACCACCTACTACAAGGTCTTGAAGATGTTTCCCTACATTTTCTTCTAGCAGTTTTATGGCCCTGGCTTTTATATTTAGATCTTTGATCCATTTTGAGTTGATTCTTGTATAGGGGGTGATATAGGGGTCCTCTTTCATTCTTTTGATTATAGATATCCAGTTCTCCCAACACCATTTGTTGAAGAGACTGTTTTTTCCCATTAGTGTGGGCTTGGTAGGTTTGTCAAAAAACAGTTGACTGTATAGGTGAGGGTATATTTCTGGGTTCTCAATTCTATTCCACTGATCAGTGTGTCTATCTTTATGCCAGTACCATGCTGTTTTGATCACTGTAGCTTTGTAATATGTTTCAAGGTCAGGCAGTGAAATTCCTCCCACATTGCTCTTCTTTTTTAGAATGCTTTTGGCTATTCGGGTGCACTTACCCTTCCAGATGAATTTGGTAATTGCCTTCTCTAATTCTGCAAAGTAAGCTGTTGGGATTTTGATTGGTATTGCATTGAATCTATAAATCATTTTGTGCAAGATTGACATCTTCACGATATTTATTCTTCCAATCCATGAACAGAGAATGTCTTTCCATTTGTTTAGGTCTTTTAAAATTTCTTTTAGCATTGTTTTGTAGTTTTCTGCATATAGGTCCTGTACTTCTTTGGTTAAATTAACTCCTAGGTATTTGAGTCTTTTTGTTGCTATTGAAAATGGAATTTTCCTCTTGATTTCCTCCTCAGATTGTTCAGTAATAGTGTACAAAAACATTACTGATTTTTGTGTGTTGATCTTGTATCCTGCCACTTTGCTGAACTCGTTTATTAGTTCAAGTAGCTTTGTTGTGGATACTTGAGGATTTTCTGAATACAGGATCATGTCATCCACAAACAGTGAGAGTTTTACTTCCTCTTTTCCTATGTGGACACTTTTGATTTTTTGTCTTGTTTAATTGCCCTAGCTAGAACTTCTAGTATAATGTTGAATAACAATGGTGACAGTGGGCATCCTTGTCTTGTTCCTGACAAGGTTTCAACCTTTCCCCATTGAGTATGATGTTGGCTGTGGGTTTTTCATATATGCCTTTTATCATATTGAGGAATTTTCCTTTTATTCCTATCTTTTGAAGTATTTTTATCAAAAAAGGATGTTGGATTTTGTCGAATACCTTTTCTGCATCTATTGAGATAATCATGTGGTTTTTTTCCTTCAATTTGTTAATGTGGTGTATTGCATTGATTGATTTTCTTATGTTGAACCAGCGTTGCATACCAGGAATAAATCCCACCTGGTTGTGATGTATAAATCTTTTGATATGCCGTTGGATACGATTTGCAAGTATTTTGTTGAGAATTTTTGCATCTATATTCATGAGAGAGATTGGTCTGTAATTTTCTTTTCTTGTGGAATCTTTATCTGGTTTTGGTATTAGGGTGATGTTGGCTTCATAAAATGTGTTGGGTAATTTTCCCTCCTCTTCAATTTTTTGGAAGAGTTTAAACAGGATTGGTGTTAATTCTTTTTGAAATGCTTGGTAGAATTCACCTGGGAAGCCATCTGGTCCTGTACTTTTCTTTGCTGGGAGATTTTTGATGACGGATTCAATCTCCTTAAATGTGATTGGTTTGTTAAGTTTTTGTATTTCTTGTAGTGTCAGTGTAGGTTGGTTGTATGTCTCTAGAAATTTGTCCATTTCATCTAGGTTGTATAGTTTGTTGGCATATAGTTTCTCATAATATCCTCTTATGATTCTTTTTATTTCTGTGAGGTCATTTGTAATCCCCCCCCTTTCATTTCTGATTGTATTTATTTGCATCTTCTCTCTTTTTTTCTTTGTTAGTCTAGCAAGGGGTTTGTCAATTTTATTGATCTTCTCAAAGAACCAGCTTTTGGTTTTGTTGATTTTCTCTTTTGTTTTTCTGTTCTCATTCTCATTAATTTCCGCTCTAATCTTTATTATTTCTTTCCTTCTGCTTGCTTTGGGATTGGTTTGCTGTTCTTTTTCTAGTTTCTCTAGTTGTTCAGTTAAATCTTTGAGTTTAGCTCTTTCTTGTTTTTTTTAATAAAGGCATTTAGGGCTATAAATTTCCTTCTCAAGACTGCCTTTGCTATATCCCATAAGTTTTGATATATTGTGTTCTCATTTTCATTTGTCTCAATATATTTACTGATTTCACTTGCAATTACTTCTTTGACCCACCAAATATTTAGGAGTGTGTTGTTCAGTCTCCCCACATTTGCAAATTTACTTTTTTCCTGTCTGTTACTGATTTCTAATTTCATTCAATTATGATCTGAGAAGGTGCTTTGTATAATTTCAATCTTTTTATATTTATTGAGAGCTGTAATGTGACCTAACATGTGGTCTATCCTGGAGAAAGATCCATGGACACTTGAGAAGAATGTATAACCCTCTGAGTTTGGATGCAGTGTTCTGTATATATCTGTTAAGTCTAACTTGTTTATCATATTGTTCAAGTTCTCTGTTTTCTTGTTGGTCTTCTGTCTAGTTGTTCTATCTAATGATTTGAGAGGGGTGTTGAAGTCTCCAACGATTATTGTAGAAATTCTATTTCTTTCTTCAGTTTTGCCAGAGTTTGTCTCATATATTTCGTTGCACCCTGGTTAGGTGCGTAGATATTTATGACTGTTATGTCTTCCTGGTGGATCATCCCTTTTATTAATATATAATGGCCTTCCTCATCTCTTATCACTTTTTTGCATTTGAAGTCTGTTTTGTTTGATATTAGTGTAGCTACCCCTGTTCTTTTCTGTTTACTATTCGCATGGTGTATCTTTTTTCCAACCTTTTACTTTCAGCTGGTTTGTATCCCTGGGTCTGAGGTGAGTTTCTTGTAAGCAGCATATGGATGGCTCGTGTTTTTTTATCCATTCTGTCAGCCTGTATCTTTTGATTGGGGAATTTAATCCATTCACATTCAATGATATTACTGAAAATGCACTATTTATTTCCTCCATTTTATTCTTTGGTTTTCATATGTCATCTTATTTTTGTCTCTCTTTTTACTCTTTTGGTTATCCTTTCTGCTTTTCTTTCTTCTATAGTCTCCTCTAAGCCTCTCTCTCCTGTCTTTTTCTTTCAGGTTCTAAGGCTTCCTTTAATATATCCTGCAAAGGTGGATTCTTTTTTGTAAACTCTCTTAGTTTCTGTTTGTTTGTGAATACTTTATACTCACCTTCATATTTGAAGGACAGTTTTGCTGGGTAAAGAATTCTTGGCTGGCAGTTTTTCTCTTTCAGTTTCCTAATTGTATCATTCCACTGTCTTCTTGCCTCCATGGTTTCTGAAGAGGAATCTGCACTAAGTCTTACTGGACATCCTTTGTACGTGATTGTTTGCTTCTCTCTTGCTGCTCTTAGAATTTTCTCTTTATCTTTTACATTTGACATTCTGAATAGTATGTGTCTTGGCATAGGTCTATTTGGATTTATTCTCATTGGGGTACGGTGTGCTCTTGGACATGTAAGTCCATTTCTTTTGTGAGAGTTGGGAAATTTTCAGCTATTATTTCCTCAAATGCTCTTTCTGCCCCTTTTCCCTTCTCTTCTCCTTCTGGAACTCCCATGACATGTATGTTCTTGCATTTTGTATTGTCATTCAACTCTCTGAGCCCCTGCTCAATTTTTTCCATTCTTTTCTCTCTCTGTTCTTTTCTTTCTTCAATTTTAGCTGCTCTGTCTTCGGTATCACTTATTCTTTCTTCTATCATTTCGAGTCTGCTGTTGTATGCCTCAAATGTGTTTTTGACTTTACCTATTGTGTCTTTCATTCCCATGAACTCTGTTATTTTTCTGTTCAGGATTTCAAATTCTTCTTTGCGTTCACTCAATATCTTCTTGATGTCATTTATCTCTAACTATATTGTCTTTCATCTCATTAATTTGATTTTGGAAATTTATGCTGATCTCACTGATTAGTTCTCTCAAATTCTGCATCTCTTCTGGGACTCTGATGTATTCCTTTTCTTGGGCCATGTCTTCTCTTTTCTTAGTATGGCTCGTAAGTTTTTGCTGGTGTTTACGCATCTGGTTGTATTTTACTTATGCTCTATCTCTTTCTCTTTTATAGGGTTTTAGTGGCAGGAGGCTGTGAGTTACGACAGCTCTTTGATTTTTGGCTCAACCTTGATTGTTAGGATTGTCCTGCTGGTTGCTCAAAACTGGGCATTGGACCCAGTAATTGGTTGTAGAGTCGTTTCTTAGGGCCTTGGGCAAGGAGGCTATAGAGGCCAGGAAAAGCCTCTCCTATTTATTTTTAATTTTCTTATGTGCACTTTCTTGGTCTGCCAGGAGATGGCACTCTTTGGCAACTCTCAATTCAATGCCTGGTCAGAGTGTATTTGTTGTGACACAGATGAGATCAATGTGATAGAGCTTCCTGTCTGGGGGCTAAGAGCCTTGTAATTCAAACTTTCTGAGACAGTTCTCCAGTCTTCTCTGGCAGCCCCCTCCCTTTTCCCAGCTAGGAAATATTTCCACTCCCCTCTGAATCCTCAACAATCAGTCCCTGTTAGTAGAGGAGGAGATTGGGAGGTTTGTATATCTTTAGCCCCTTGCAGGCTCCAAGGCAAACAATGGTGCAGCCCCACCCAGCCTGGAAGGGCTTTCAGGACAGGGCAGACCAAACCTAGGAGTCAAAAGCAGGGTCAGCCTCAGGCTTTCTCTCCCCTCTCCTGCGGAGTTGTCAACAATTAGTCCAGGCTAGAAGAGAGGGAGGTTGCGAGGGTCAGATTTCTCCAGTCCTTCGTAGGGTCCCAGGGCAAACCACCGTGTGGAAGGGTCCGTGGGGCTCCGCAGCCCAAATTTGCGGGTCAGAACCTGAGTCAGCCTAAGGCTGTGTCCCTCTCTCTCCTCTTTCTGGGAGTGGTAGATCTCTGGAGCCCCCTTTGTCTGTGGCCACAGGCCCAGAGGCCCGAGAATTCTAAAGAGTGTGGGGGAGGGTGCCTGCAGCAGCAGCCACTGCTGGTTCCAACTCACGGTTCTGTTGTTACAATTTCCCTCTTTTGTCCCTCTCTCCTCTGGTTGGTGTGCAGCCTTCACCTGCTGTCCTAAACCCTAGAAGATCTATTTCGGGGCTGTTTCAGCCTGTCCTGTAGCTATTTGTCTGGAGAAGAGATTTCCGTGTCTTTCTAGTCTGCCATCTTCCTGGAAGTCCTGATCTTAACTCTTAATTACAGTTTCCAGTAAATTTCCACCAAAAAACAATTTGAGCACCTCTGTTTATTAATTAAGCAACTAAAACAATTTTATTAGTAACAACTTTGCTAAGTTTTTTTTGCCTTTTCAGCAGCTAAATTAATTCCACTTGTCATTTTTTTTATACATCATATTCGACTACAAGATAGCATTGACATTTAAAGACTCATTTTTAGGTTACCTTTCACCATTATCCAATTTGTAATAGATGAATACCAAATCTGATTTACAGGTTCCTAGGCACGAGCAGACTAACAAAGTTAAAGCAAGGACATATTAGAACAGAAGAGAGAATTTTACACACCTAGCCTATCTCAGGGAAAATCCTGCCTTTACCTAGACACAAAGCTCCCAATGTCTGTCCATGGCAGAAATCTCATGCAGGACCTTCCAGCTTAGTTCCTCCAGGAAAATCCCTGGGCAACTGCTAAATACAGAGGTAAGGGGTCCAGAGAAGCCCTGCCCCTGATGAGACATGAATTGGGACTGTTCTGGGGGCTGCATGCCATTAGCTATCTCCTGGCAAGGGCTAAAGCCCTGTGAAGGCTTTTTTTTGCTGGGAGGATTGGAATGTTACAAGGGAATAGGCAGGGAGCTAGGAATAGTCAGGAACCTTTTAATCTTAATTGATGGAACACAAGAAGGTTCCTTATTTTATATGGGAGAGGTTTAGTAAAATGGCATAGATCTTAATTCCCCAGTCATTCCCCTCATTAGGCACAACCAAGGTTAGAGAGGTCTGGAGGGTGGGCTAGGACCAAGTAATTGGCTCCCATGTTATTTAATAAATTAGCAATCTTACCTGCCACATCAAGGGTCACCTGGGGCTACTGTAGTTGATGGTTCATGTGTTGCTTCAGTCCCCTTCCATCCTCCCCCGGGGCAAGGCCCAGTCCAGTTGATGAGACAGCTTGGGGCCAGGTTCCTACTGACATGGAGCCTGGATTTGGGTAACGCTGAGGTGACCAGTGCCTTTAATGGCAGCAGTTAAAAGGTGAGCCTCTCCTAGCCTTGTGACACCCCTCCTTACCTTCTTCATCTTGGTGGCATGGTCTTGATTGTTGAAAACTGAAAAGGCTATTTTAAAAACGGAGTTAATGGAAGTTTGAGGGCTCATGGAAAGTTTTTGCAGCTTTTTATGGATAGCTGAGGCAGACTGGCTGGATTTCTATGTTCTACCTCTGAGTAATTTCTCTGGGCTTATTTAAAATTGACTGGTTTGGTAGTGCATTTCTTAAGCCCCTCTAAGGAGATATGACCACATGGTCTCTGGCCCTCAGATCTTTCTCTCCTCTCTTTCTCTCTTACACAGGTGGAATTCAGGGTCCCATACAGAGGTCACTTCTGGCCATCCTGTGGTCATGTGGTGTGACAGGAAAAAATAAGCGTCTTTCTTTTTAGACCATCAGTAGGCAGGTCATACCAGTTTCTGAGAAGGCACCCAATGGAGAGTCTGCTGGAATGCTGGAAGAGCCATCCATTATCCAGTCTCTAGTGGGGATTAGGAGTACCACTTGCCTCTCTGTCTCCGGGCTGGCTCACCAAATGAAGCTGGGGAAGTGTTGGATTCCTCTAGATTCTTGGCTATGTTGCATAAAAGAATTTAAGAACATGTCAGTTTAGTTAGGCCAGTAAAAAGAATTTATTGGGAAATGGGGGAAAAGAACAGAGCTTGCTAAGAAATGGGAGAGAAACAGAAGTATGCATCAAGATTTGGTGCGGGATCCTCTAGGCAGGGAGAGCTTTTATCTGCTTTTATTTCCCACTATTCTACTAACTCTCCTTACAGTAGTTACTAAGACTACATGTGTCAGTCTTGTGTTCTATTCTTCAATACGCCCTGGAGAGAAAGTCTTTATACCTTCAGGGCATATTTTGTGAGTTTGTCTTTTAATTTGGCCAGTTGGATATAGTCTTGGCTCATAATGAAGGTTCTGAGCAGTCAACCACTAAGGGCCTTTTAAGATACTAGACTACATGTCAATCTAATTCTTACTTCACAAACTTAGTATTTTATCTTGCAGTTTAGTAATCTAGTTTTGAAAATAATGTCTGGGTATCTTACTCAAATCAGGGGACCATCTAGCCCCTAAAGGGGCTCTACAAAGTGGAAAATGCAAGGGGCAGTGCACTGGCTTCCAAATGGAGATTGTTTTTTAGTAGTCCCTATCAAATTTTCTCACCTCTCAGGAGAGTCTTCATTAGACACATAGAATTTAAATAGTAGTAATATGTTTCATATTAATGGTGATGCTTCCTTTCTTCTGTTCCATACAACTTTTATTTTTTAAATTCGTTATAAATATTGTGGTATTTTTGTCCTATGTCAACTTGGCTAAGCTGGAACTTTCATTCAAAGAATTCTCTTCCTGGTATAGTGCTAAGTTTGGCAACAGGAAAAAAAATTGTGTAAGATTTGAAAGGCCAAATGGAAGCAGCAGTCATACATTTTGTGCTCTGAAGTCAGTGCAGGGCAATCACAGTTGCAGCTAAAGCACATTGCCCCAGATCTGCTGGCTCCCTTGGTTCATGCAGGCAGAAAGTGTGCCTCAGCTCCTCCAGGCCTGCTGGATCTTCTCTTTCAGCAATTCCAATCCTGGGCCAAGGGCATCTGTAGTTCCATGTTGAAGGGTGCCAGCTTATCCTGTGGGTCACCTGTGTCATCAGCATTGGAGATGTTGAGAAACACACAATTTTCCTCCCACGTTCCAGTTTGTCCTTGGTCTCCACCATTCCACTTCTGTCTTCCTAGCTCAACTTCCAACACAAGACACAGAAGGAGAAGACTTACATGGACAGTTTAGCTCCCACAGTTGCAATAAATCGAATTCTTACAACAAATCCCTTATTTTATATTGCCCGTAGTTGTTCTGCTTCCCTGATAAAACAATAATGGATACAAAATATAATTTTTATACCATAATATCAAGTGGTATAGAAACTAAAGATACCCTAATGTCAAAAGTTAGCATTTAAGGTCCAAGCATGAATCATAAGAATGTGAGATGTCTACTTGGGCCATCAACTAGAGAGTTAGGAAGTCTGAGCTTCATAAAGTAACTTTAGAATAGGCTAATCCATAAAAAATTTGGGATATCTATTTAAGAGTAACCTCCGAGGATGCAGTGGTTTAGATTAGATTTAGTTTTTCTAATGCCATCAGCTGGACAGATTGGCACTAAGAATCTTATGAGATATTATGGAGGCCTCCCTTAGCTAACTTGATTAAGCTGATTAGGAGGATAGAGTCTGAGGCTATTTTTACCACAGCCCTTTCAATGTAACATATCCTCTGACTTTTCCTGGTCCAATAATTGCTGAACATGTGCTCAAATTATGCTGCTGAACTTAAATGATTTTCATCATACAAGATTCCTCTTGCCAGGGCATTATTAGCAACAGATTTCAGCCTGCATTTAACTCCATATGGCCATTCTGGATAAGAGGAAGCATAAACTTTTCCTTTCAGTGTTCAAAATATGGAAGCACAAGTTAGACATATCGTGGGCATAGTTTGTCTTCATGGATTTTCTATTCTAGTCAGGCAACTAGAATATGATTACAATCAAAGCTTTGATTGTCATAAAAAGAGTAAAATGGCATCCCCACTTCAGCTCAAAACACATCTAGATTATATTTTAGGAAGTCAACTAGAATTTAGGCTAGGTTGAAAGTGAAGATATGTTGGAATTTTCAAGTCTTCCATCCATATCATATAGTTGCATAGGTTGTTAATGTTTGCTAATTTCAATGAGATGCCACCTGCAACTTATGTAGATACTTCCTGATACAAAGATGACTTCAGTGGCTGTATACCTAAGACAGTTCTTTGTTCTTAAATAGGCCAGTTTCTAAATTCCATATTTTGGACACCCATATAGTGTAAGTATTGACCTATTTAGATTATATGGACCAAAGATACCAGGTTTTGTGTTTTTTATTTTTTTTTTAGGTACTGGGTATTGAACCCAGTACCTCATACATGGGAAGCAGGTGCTCAGCCACTGAGTTACATCCACTCCCCAATAACTGTTGTTTTTTTTCATTTGTTTGTTTGTTTTGTTTTTAGGAGGTACCAGGGATTGAACCCAGTATCTTGTACATGGTAAGCAGGTGCTCAACCACTTGAACTACATCCACTCCAGGTACCAACTTTCATGATGTTAAATATATTGGTCATGTAGTCATGGGAATGAAATGTTTCTTGGCAAGTTTTTATTTTATTTTATTTTTTCTTCATTTCTAAAGAAGTTTTAGATTACATAAAAGTTACATCTAAAATATAGGGGATTCCCATATATCCCCCTCCTGCTCCCACACTTTTCCCCATTAACATCTCTCATTAGTGTGGTACTTTTGTTACAGTTGATGAACACATATTGAAACATTGCTACTAATCATCTACAGTTTACATTATAGTTTACAATTTGCACTGCACAATTTTATAGGTTTTGATAAAATGTCAAAATGGCCTGTATCTGTCACTGCAATGTCATTCAGAACAATTCCAATGTCCTGAAAATGCCCATGTTACACTTACTCTTCCCTCTCCCTCCCCTCAGAACCTCTTGTGACCATTGTCTTTATATCAGTGTTATATGTTCTTCCATTACTAGAATAATAAGTCTACTTTGGTCCATAGTTGCATTCCCCCCTTACGTGTGTTCATTCCTCATTTTTGAGGATTTTGGGATAGTGATGCCCACACTGCGTCTGACTGAGAGAGGGGTTAGATCCCATGGGGGCAGATGGATGGAACTGTCTTGCCTGCAATTGTAGATACTCTCCGTTTTGGGGGATGGGCATTGTCCATCATTATCATTTTGTTAGTTGTCCTGGGTGACACCGATGAACTGTAGAGTAGGTGTTGGCTGCAACTCCAAAGAATTTTTTTTAGGAGGTACTGGGGATTGAACCCAGGACCTTGTACATGGGAAGTAAGTGCTCAACCATTAAGCTACACCTGCTTGCTACTTTGCAAGTTTTTATATTATTTGAAATGTGGGGGGAGTGGATGTGGCTCAAGCAGTTGAGCACCCACATCCCACATGGAAGGTCACAAGTTTGGTTCCTGGTGCCTCCTAAAGAAGACAAACAAACAACAAGCAGACATTGAGCAGACATAAAGCAAAGACAACAAGCACACAATGAGAAAAAACAAACGAGCAGGGAACGGATGTGACTCAAGGAGTTGAGCACCTGCCTCCCACATGGGAGTCCTGGGTGCAGTTCCCAGTACCTCCCAAATAAAAAACAGACAATGAGCAGACAACAAGCAAAAAAAACCAAAACCACCAATGAGCAGACAATGAGCGCAGACGAGTGCAAACAATGAGCAAAAACAAAAGTAAACAGATGAGGGAGCCATCTCGGGGCAGGGGGAGGGGATATGGTATTTTATAAAGTTATAAACCAGACATTTCTTGCTCATAAGTTAGAAGTAATTTTCATTTCACTGAGATCAGATTACCCTTGTTTTGGCTGTCTAGCTATAATTTCATATTTGGTTTCTGGTGTTAGTGGTGCCATAATCCTGAGTTTTGGATACATTGTCTTTGGATTTATTACTTTTATATTAGTGATATATAAAATTTAATATTGAGAAGATAGCCATATGTTTAAAAACCTATTTGAATATATTTTCCCTTTATGTAATAATAGGTAACTAAGTTTGGTTAATCAGAGTGGTATGTCAGAAAAATGGGGGTAGTGTTTCTGAAAGATAAATATTCCCAGAGGATCTTACTAATGGGATATTTGGATTTTATAGTTCCAGAAGTAAAGGCAGCTCAATGCCTAGCTCATAAATGTATAAATCCAGTATCCCACTCCATGGAACCACTTCAATGTGCAGCCTTCAATAAGACAAACCACCTTTAGATTAAGGATCTTTTCTGTGTGGTGGAGCTGGTAGTTTGGAATAGTTGGTTGATCCATTTTAAATGATGGCAGGAGTTGTAGGGTGGTAATCTTGGTAGTAAGTCCACAAGATGTCCTTTCTTATATACAAGACTGGATGGCAGAAGAATGGTTGAGTTCCCTGATCTCTAACCTGGAGGCAGATGTGTCCAGCTCTGTGGTGACCTAAGAGTCTGCATTACTGGTAGTTGATATGGTAGTAGCAACAGCCTCCAGAATCTTTCTG
This sequence comes from Tolypeutes matacus, assembly GCA_026826555.1. NCBI lineage: Eukaryota > Metazoa > Chordata > Mammalia > Cingulata > Chlamyphoridae > Tolypeutes > Tolypeutes matacus. The sequence continues at coordinate 644,295 of JAKSZT010054094.1, read as the reverse complement.
TTGAGAAGGACAGTCAGTGGGAAATTATACAGGAATCAGTATAAGAGAAAATGGAAGGTGCAGTTAGGTAGGTCATGAGAAGAAAATGGCAGAAACAGAACATAAGATTTAAGGTTAAAAATGATATATAAAGGGATTTTTGGAGGAAAATGAAGTACCAAGGAAGTAAGAGACAACATTCAAGGAAGAGTGAAATGCCAATCCAGGAAACCAAGGTGCTCCCTCCCCTCAGACATGATTGCCTTCTCAAGATTGCCTGCCTGGTCCCATGTATCAAGTCCTTTTCTTTCAACTTCCCAGCATCCGGTGCTCTGGTCCTCCAGGTCCTAGACTTCAGGATTTACTCACTTGGGTGGGACTCCCTGCTGCTAGGAGTGAGCCCTTGTTGATGTCATCCACGTTCAGCTGCCACTAGGACCTCATCACATACACCTCTCTCCTGCTAAACATAAGTTTTAAAAAAACTGAATGTTTTTATTATTATATGTATACTCTCTGAGTCTCTGCCTTTGCCCTGTGGGGTTGGGGGTTATAATTAATCTCCCAAGTTAGAGCCCATAGTTATTCCTAAGGGACTTTTTCTGTCTTTTAAGAGAGCAGAATGTCCTTGCTCTGAACATCAGCTTTGTGAAAGGCACTACTCAGTGGAGTAAAAATCCTATGGTTCAAATATGTTACCAAAACAACATGATTATTTTAAAAAGTACTCAATGTGATATTCAATGAGAGTTCATTAATTGGGATGATGTATACCTTAAGCATGCTAAGAAGAAAGTGCTCTGTATATTCATAAAACGATTTTTTTTTAACCAATTCTGGTCTCTGGTGAACATCAATGAACAAAATAGATCAAGTCCTGGCCAGTAATTTTTCCTTCTCTGTTAACCTTTCTCTGATAACTTGTCTGGACAACAAAATAAGATACGGATACAGCTGTTCAGATATGATAAATAAGTTTGTAGCATATCTAGTATGCATCACCCATGACCTATATTTCAGTTCTCCTCCTGGAGTTTCTGGCATCACCTGGTCAATGGGGAGACAAAGGTGGTCTCTATATTTCCTTTTTTCTCACTCTGTTATCTCTTCCCCTTCTACTCTCTCCATTCTGTGGATGTCCAAGAGCAGATGCTCTCTCTTCTATCACTCTTTCTTTCCATAGCTCTGATCATTGGGCGTCTTCTCTGCTCATAAATAAGAAATAAGATCTGTGGAATTTATTTTATTTTTAGAACAGTTTTAGATTTACAGAAAAATTGCAAAGCTAGTACATATACCCTGTACATCTTACGTTAGAATGCCATATTTGTTACTATTAATGAACTAATATTGATACATTACTATTAACTTCAGCCCATAGTTTATTTAGTTTTCCTTAGTTTTTCCCTAATGTCCTTTTCCCATCCAGGACCCCACATTACACTTAGATGTCATATTTCTTTAGGCTTCTCATGACTGTGGCTTTAGACTTTCCCTGTTTTTGATGACCTTAATAATTTGAGGAGTACTAGTCAGGTATTTTGTAGGGTTCCTCACTCTTGGAAGTTGTCTAATGTTTTTCTCATGATAAGACTGGGGCTGTAGGTTTTGGGGAGAAAAAACACAGAGGAAAAGTGCCACAATCATGTTATAGCAAGTGTGCATACTATTAACAAAGATTTAAGACTGCTGATGTTGGCCTTGATCACCAGACTGAAGTAGTATTTGTTAGGTTTCTCCAATGTGAAGCTACTCCTTTCCCCCCATCCCTACCCTTCTAATACCACACCTTTGGGAAGGAAATCAGTATGTGTAGCCTAAACCTAAGGAGTGGGAGTGATGTTCCCCCTTCTTGAGGGAAGATTATCTACATAAATTATTTGGAATTCTTCTGCATAGGATATATTTCTCTTCTTCCTCAAAAAGTTAATTTATTAAATAATTAATTTATATAAGTATGGGCTCATGGATATTTATTTTATGTTTTGTATTATAACCCAACATTATTTTCTTGTTCAAATGGTTCTAGTTTTGGCCATTGGGAGCTCTTTCAGTGGGCTTCCATGCTCCTTTGACATAAACCGGTCAATTTTTTAAAAAAACACTTCCTTACTTTCTGGTACTACAAGACGCTCCTACCCAAATCTTAGAATCAGCCATTTCTCTAAGGAGCGCTGGTTCCTTTAATTGGAGGATGGCATTAGAAACCAAGATCTGGGCACTAGGTGTGAGGATCTATTTTTTTTTTTTTATTATGGGTAAAAATCAAAATTCTCACAATACATACAAACATTTGCAAAATGATATATAAATATATGTGCATATATGTGTATTTGCTTACAAGAATGTTATATATATATATATATATATATATACATACATATATTTTAAGAGGTGCTTAGATTACCTAAAATATTACACGGAACCCACTGGGATTCCCATGTTGCCCACTTCCCACACCTCCCACCACATCCCACACAAACATCTCCCACAAGTGTGGCCCACCAACCTCAATGAACTTACACATCCTGGAGCCTTGCCACCAACCATAGACCACAGTTCACACTGTAGACCACACTCTCTCCCACTCAGTTCTGAGTGGTGTGTGCTGATTTAAAATGGCCTACATCCATTGCCACAACAGTACTCAGGACAACCTCCAACTCCCAAAGAAGCCCCTGTATTTCAACTGCTCATCCCCTCCCTACCCAAAAACTGTCAAGTGGCCACTGGCTCCACCTCATTGTTATAATTTCTTGCATTGCAAGAATCACCAAATGTGAGCAAGAGAATACCATCAAGTCCACTCTAGTCCATAGTTCTTCCCCCAATCCAGAGGCGACTGGGATGGTGATGTCCACTCCAACTCCAAGTGAGAGAGGGCTTATATCCCATGGATATGGTGGGTGGGATGATCCTGCCTGCAGATGCAGGCCCTCTCCATTCCCTGGGATGGCCATTGCCCATCGTTGTCTCCTCACCAGGTGACTTGGATGAGTCCATTGAGCTGTAGGGTAGGAGTTGCAGCTCCACCTAGATTTCATGCACACCTGGCACATAGGTAGGTGGGAGGCTCAAGTCTCTGGAAGTATACCTAAGAAACTCCAGCATCACATGTAGGTTTGAATAGAAGGGACTGGTGAACCATGTGCAGGGAGGATTTATTTGAGTCTAATTCTATCACTCTCAGGAGCACAGATTCCAAAATAGAACCCACTGATAAGGCATCAGTCTCTGGGGCTATCCCCCCTTATATAGGACCAGGGTGTCTCCGGAGCTCTCAGGAACCCCACTGAGTGGGGTGATAGGCACTTAGATGTTCTATGAGCTCCTACTGAGGTGTGCGTAAGAGTTACCTCTGGGATGACCTCCCGACTCTCTTTGAAGTCTCTTAGCCACTTGAACTCATTTGTCTTTACCATTTCCCCCTTTTATTCAAGGTCTTTTTCCAGTTGTGTTGCCAGTTGGCACTTGGGAAAAGTTTTCAATTAGCAATAATCGTGCCTCAGATAAACCTCATTGGCTACGATACTGCCACTGCACAAAGCTGCCAGTTGGCACTTGGTATTAATCCCTCGTTGCCAGGGAGGCTCATCCCCGGGAGTCATGTCCCACGTTGGGGGGAAGGTAATGCAATCATATGCTGAGCTTGGCTTAGACAGAGGCCACATTTGAGCAACAAGGAGGCTCTCAGGTGGCAACCTTTAGGCACCCCACAACTGCAGGCTAAGTCTCATTTACAAGAGCAAAGACTCACAAGGGTAGTCATCAATAAAAAAAACAAACAAACAAAAAAAAACATCAGTGGGTCATCCTGTTTTGACAGGCACTGTCCCTACACTCAGAGGACTATTGCTGCTCCCTTGGAGATTGTGGCAGAGCTCTCCAGGCTAGGAATTCAGATTCCCTCATTTATTGTGTGATTATCCACCCATCGTGACCATGCCCCATCCCCCGATCCTTTGAATGATTTTGTATATCTTTCATGTATATTCGGTTGAAACAATCCCCACGAACCCCCCCCCCAGACACCCTCCCCCCAATAATCCCCCGCAGTACCCATTGTAACCCTTCTGTGATCCAAATCCTCCATGAACATTTAGTCCATATGAGGATCTATTTTTAAATCAATAAAACCATCTACTTCCAGAAATAATTAAATGAGATAAATAACTAATCCTTGTGGCTGAGATTTTGGGATAAAAGTAGCTCAGAGAGAGAAGGGGCCAAGATGGCGTTAGTGTAGGAGGGCACACACTGCAAGCTCCCAGAGCAAGGCGGATTGTGGACGGGGTCCTGCCCGGGGGTCTGTGCTGTGCACGCGTGGAGTGAGAAGCTTGGGACATCTATCTGTGCAGATCAACGGCGTGGACGGGACAGGAACATAGAAAGAAGCAAGGAAATAAAATAAGAAGAAAAACTCCCAAAGAGAAAACTTAACTCACACGCAGAACCAACAGCTAAATAAAACTCTAGAGCATAGAGAAAAGCTAATCAACTGAACAAACCCACCAAGATAATATGATGACCAGAGGGCAACAAAAATATACAAATGACTCTGAGAAACAGGAAAACATGGACCAGTCCAATGCACAAAATAAAAACCAGGAAGCAATGCAGAACATCGAACAACTAATCAAAGCTATCCAAACAAATATCATGGACCAACTTGAAGAACTGAAGGAAGAGATTAAGGATATAAAGAAGACACTGGGAGAACATACTGAAGAAATAGCAAACATGCCTAAAAAGGTAATGGATATGATGGTGAACAATGGCACAAGCCAGGAAATGAAAAAGACGCTGGAATCACGTGGTAGCAGATTTGAACAGGCAAAGGAAAGAATTAGTGATATGGAAGACAATACAGCTGAAATCAATCAAAGAGATTGTAGAACAGATAGACAAAAAGATAGAAAAAATCCAGCATGGACTCAGGGAATTAACCGATAATACAAAACGCACAAACATACACATTATGGGCATCCGAGAAGGAGAAGAGAAGGGAAAGGGAACAGAAGGAGTGTTGAAGGAAAAAATGGCTGAAAACTTCCCAACCCTATTGATAGAGATGGATGTGCAGATCCAGGAAGCACAGTGCACCCCAAATAGTATAAATCCCAACAGGCTAACTCCAAGACATTTACTTGTCAAAATGTCCAATGCTCAAGGCAAAGAGAAAATACTCAAGGCAGCAAGAGAAAAGAGAACCATCACATACAAGGGAAGCACAATAAGATTAAATGCTGATTTCTCAGCTGAAACCATGGAGGCAAGAAGACAGTGGTATGACATAGTCAAAACACTAAAAGAAAAAAACTTCCAGCCACGAATTCTCTATCCAGCAAAATTGGCATTCAAAAATGATGGAGAGTTCAAAATATTCACAGATAAACAGAAATTAAGAGAGTATGTCAAGAAGAAACCAGCACTTCAAAAAATACTAAAGGAATCTCTACAAGTTGAAAGGAAAAAACAAGGGAGAGAGAGTTGGAAGAGAGTATAGAAAAAACTGAAAAGACAAAAAGAGAAACAAAACAACATATGACATACATTAAACCAAAGAAAAAATGGCTGAAGTAAGAAATTCGTTATAAGTAATAACACTGAATGTTAATGGATTAAATTCACCAATCAAAAGACACAGATTGGCAGAATGGATAAGAAAATATGATCCATCTATATGCTGTCTACAAGAAACCCACCTTCGACCCAGGGATTCAAGGAGGCTGAAAGTGAATGGCTGGAAAACCATTTTACAAGCTAACAATAGCCAAAAAAGGGCAGGAGTAGCTATTCTAATATCAGACAAAATAGACTTTAAATGCAAAACTATTGTAAGAGACAAAGATGGACACTACATATTAGTAAAAGGAGTAATCTCTCAAGAAGAGAGAACAATCATCAACATTCACGCACCTAATCGAGGTGCCTCAAAATATGTTAGGCAAACTCTGGAAAAACTAAGAGGAGAAATAAATGCCTCTACAATTATAGCAGGGGACTTCAACACACCACTATCATCATTAGACAGAACATCTGGACAAAGAATCAATAAAGAAACTAAGGCACTCAACAATACATTAGAAGACCTGGACTTAATAGACATATACAGAACACTACACCCAAATACAGCGGGATTTACATTCTTCTCGAGTGCACATGAAACATACTCCAAAATAGACCACATGCTAGGCCACAGAACAACACTCAATGAATTCAGAAAGATTGAGATTATGCAAAGTAATTTCTCTGACCACAATGGAATGAAGTTGGAAATCACTAAGGGCCAGAGAAACAGGTTAGGCACAAGGATATGGAAGTTAAACAACACACTCTTAGACAAACAGTGGTTTAAAGAGGAAATTTCAAAAGAAATCAGTAACTACCTTGAAACTAATGAAAAGGACAACACAACATATCAAAACCTATGGGATGCAGCAAAAGCAGTCCTGAGAGGGAAGTTCATAGCCATAAATTCATATATTAAAAAAGAAGAAAGAGCTAATATTGAAGACCTAACTGCGCACTTGGAGGAATTGGAAAAACAACAACAAACTAAACCTAAAGGAAGTAGAAAGAAGGAAATAACAAAGATTAGAGCAGAACTAAATGAAATAGAGAATAGGAAAGCACTGGAAACAATAAACAAAACCAAAAGTTGGTTCTTCTAGAATATCAACAAAATTGACAAACCCTTAGCCAGACTAACAAAGAAAAAGACAGAACAGATGCAAATACATAAAATAAGGAATGAGCAAGATGATATCACTACTGACCCCACAGAAATAAAGAGTATCATAAGAGGATACTTTGAAAAATTATATGCCAACAAGAATGACAATTTAGAGGAAACGGACAAGTTTCTAGAAGCCCACAAACAGCCGACATTGATGAAAGAAGAAATAGATGAACTCAACAGTCCAATTACAAGTAAAGAGATAGACTCAGTCATTAAAAACCTCCCAACTAAGAAGAGTCCAGGACCAGATGGCTTCACAGCTGAATTCTACCAAACATTCCGGAAAGAGCTAACACCAATTCTACTTAAGCTCTTCCAAAAAATAGAAGTAG
>JAKSZT010054094.1:614215-634880 GCA_026826555.1 Tolypeutes matacus | reverse complement strand
AAAAGGGGAACGGGGGAGGGGGTTGAGTTGCGCAGGCAAGGCCACAGTAAGGCCTGCGGTTTGTAGATACTGCATCTCCACCCTTATTTCTTTTTTTAGGCCAACAGATAGGGAGCTGGGCCTGTCTTAGGTCATAGCCGGCTGAGGCACTAGTAGCTCTTACCCGTCTTTGGGCTATCCCAGCAGCAGCTGTGCATGAACGGTAGGGACTGTGCCTGTCTTAGGTCAGAACCATGCAGAAAAAGGGGGCTGGATCTTACCCGTCTTTGGAGACTCTAGCAGCAATGATTGAGCCAGGCGCCATGGCAACAATTGGCTAGGTTCCTGTCTTAGGTTGTCCAGCGGTGCTAGTATAAGGTTCAGTTGCCTGTCATAGGACAACAGCCCAGCAGAGCAACAGCGGCTGGTGCCCTGTCTTAGGTTGGCTACCTTTTGTGCCTGGCTAGGTTGCCCGTCATTGGCTCACCAGTTCAGCTCTATCTTGGCCAAATTGTAATAGGTGGAGAGGTTTGTTTGGAAAGGGAGGAGGGACAGGGTAGGGGTCTAGAGGGGTGAGTGATCGGCATGGATTGGGCGATTGAAGGATTGGTTGTTGTTGGAGAGATGTAGATAGTCGACTTCACGGATTTGGACTCGCTGATAACGGACGGTCACTGGCTTGTCGAAGAGGGAGTTGCGAATTGCCTGCAAGAGTTTTCGAAAGAGGGTAGGGCCTAGAGAGAGGAGGAGCAGAATGAGTATTAAAGGGCCAAGGAAGGGGAGGAGGTAAGGGAGGAGTTTGTCAAACCCCCAGGAGGTCCAGGAGTTGTTGTTAAGGGCTTCATACTCCTTTTTACGCTTAGCCAGGCCTTCCCTTAGCTGGGCCATATTGTCTTTTATGAGGCCGGAGTGGTTGGCATAGAAGCAACATTCTTCTCCTAACGCGGCACACAGCCCCCCCTGTTTTAGGAAGAGGAGGTCGAGTCCTCTACGATTTTGGAGGACTACTTCTGACAAGGAGTTTAAGGATTTTTCCAGATGAGAGATAGAAGTTTCTATACGGGCAATATCTTCATCCACAGCCATACGCAAGGAGGAAAGAGCGGTTTGTTGTGTGCCGAGAGCAGTAGCTCCGAGGGCGATCCCACCAACACCTAGGAGTGAAGCAAGAGTTATGGCGGTGATGATCTCACGTTTTTGTACATTGACCGGGAGTAGTTGATGCTGCCAAAATGCAAGAAATTGATCGTTAGTGTGGAAATAAATGCGGGGAAGAATGGTAACGAGCACACAGGTTTCTCCACTAGTGTTGAGGGTGGCGACGCTCAGGCACGGTGTTAGACCTGTTGAGGAGCAGAGCCATTTCGTATCGTTGTGGGGGACCAAAAACTTAGAACTTGATTTAGGAGATAAGGTATAGTTGCAGAGAGACTGCATGGAGGAGGTGACAGTGCCATTGATTTTATTTTTTTTTATTTTATTTTTTTTTTTAAAGGTTTTATTTATTTATCCATTTATCCCCCCCTTGCTGCTTGTGCTCGCTGGGTCAGCTAACCACGCCGTGCAGGCGGGCTTGCCTTCACCAGGAGGCCCCGGGAACCGAACCCGGGGCCTCCCATATGGTAAACGGGAGCCCTACCGATTGAGCCACAGCCGCTTCCCAGTGCCATTGATTTTAACCATGCAAAGCCCACTGCGAGAGACAGACTGAATAGTCAGGCCCTTAGTGTGATTCCAATTGCAAGAGGCAGGGCTCTCTTCCGAAGAATCCTTATAGGAGGCATCAACAGCAATTGCCTCGTAGTAGGGCAGAATGGAGGAGAGACACAACCAGCAATCCTGGGTGAGATTGGGATTGGAGGCATTTAAATGGGTAAAAGAAGCATTGAGGAGAGATAGAAACGGGTTGGCAAGCGAAAAGGGGACGTTGGGGGGTTTAGGCAGAATGAAGGGAGTGACGGAGGGAGCATGAGTTGTGTTAGATGAGTTAGTATGAGTTGCGTGAGAGGGTGAGGGTGGAGGAGAGGAAACCGGAGGCCTAGAGGACGGGGTTGGGGCCAACCGGTATTGGGCCATGATTTACCCCTGCCCATTCTTTTTTTATAAGCAGGAGTGTGCCAGGGTCAGAGCTGGATACATACAGCCTGATTCCCCAAGTTCGACTCGTGATCCAGGAAGGATCGGTAGGGTTATGAATGGAAAGAGTGAGGTTGGGGTGGGAAGTGTTCAGATCAAGAAAGGTAGCATTAAGTATTTGCCAAAGTGGATTATTGACGGTTGTGTTTGGGGTAGAAGCGGTAAAATTGAGCGTAGCAGGCACTCCAAATTAATAGCTCTAGAAGAGGTGAGTTGGTTATGTATGTCCAATAAGTGTAATTATGATGTGGTATCTTACCTTGACCTAATACTTTACCTATAATTAATTCATTGTAAAACCACCATGTCCATAGTTTAAGTCTTGGCAGCATCTTCAACTCTAGGCTTGATTTTTCTAGAGGGGATCCACTGCTCTTCTCTTGTTTCTGTAATGATAAGAGCAAAACCTCGGCCCCAAAAGTTTACCTCTCCTTTTTTCCCATTTATTGGTTCTTTCATTTTTCCAATATACAGGTTGTCCATATTTTTCATTTTCATTCCTTTTTTTTAACATCCTAATGTTTTTCTGATGCTGTGATATTAGAAATTTGTTGTTTATTAAGAAAATTTAAGGTAAGCAATGCTCTAGACAGTCTGTTCCTAGCAGACTCTCTTCCATCTCCCCTTTTTATTTTTGCAACATTAATTTTAATAAGTGATTACTTTTTTCTATTATCGCTTGTCCCTGAGGGTTATATGGAATTCCTGTAACATGTTTAATATTTTAGTTATTGCAAAATTTTTTGAAAGATTGACTAAGATAAGCAGGCCCATTATCAGTTTTTAGCTGTGCTGGCAGGCCCATTACAGCAAAACAATTTAATAAATGAGAACGTGCATGTGAGGTCTTTTCACCAGCTTGAGCAGTTGCCCAAATAAAATTAGAATATGTGTACCCTGTCACATGCACATACAGAAGGCAGCTAAAAGAAGGCACATGTGTAACGTCCATTTGCCAAATTTCATTAGGATGTTCTCCATGGGGATTAGTTCCTGGAGAGAAAGTAGGGGCATTTATGGGCCCACAAGTAGTACATTGTTTAACAATCCTCTTACTTTCTTTTACTGTTAAGTGGGGATATTTATGACGTAAGCCAGAAGCATTAGTATGTGTAAGTTTATGATAATCAGAAGTTTTTTTTTTGTATCTTTGTTAGGTAGGAATATCCATTCTATTATGCCATCCTCTTGTCAAAGTATCCCAGTAGGGGAATGGCAAGATGGAAATATTAAAAGAGAAATTGGAAGATTTACAGTTATTCTTGTTAGTTGGCTATTTTGCACTCTTTTTCCAGCCATTTAACTTTTCTTTTGCTTCTGGGCTTAAAATGCGAGGACTATTTAAGTCAGGGTTTCTTGTTAGGGTAAAGCATAAGTTGGAATTTCTAAAGTAGGCCATACCCAATTAATATCACCCAGTAATTTTTGAAAATTATTTAAAGTATATAAATTATCAGTTCGAAACTGGACCTTTTGTGGAGTTATAATATTTCTATTAATAGTATGACCTAAATATTGAAAAGGAACCTGTTTTTGAATTTTTTCTTCTGCTATTTGCAACCCATGTTGAGGAAGAATTTCTTTAGCCAGCTGAAATGATTGTTTCAGCTCTTAAGATTGCTTAGTGGCAAAAAGAATATCATCCATACAATGAATAATCATAACCTTAGGAAATTGTTTTTGCAAAATTTGTAATGGAATGTGAATAAAGGATTGACATAATGTAGGTAGGACTGGTTATCATTCTCTAAGGTAAAACTTTGAACTGATATCATTCAGTAGGAGCTGAATGATTAATAGAAGGAATAGTAAACGCAAATTTTTCTTATCATTTGGATTAAGAGGAATAGTAAAAAACAATCTTTTAAGTCAATAATAATAATATGCCAATTACTGAGTATTTTGCTAATTCCTGAGGAAGGGGCCAGCCTCCCCAGGAAGGAACACAACACTCCTTGGGCAGTACATTTCAAGGTTTATGCATCAGTCCCTGGGAGAGTGGCCAGCTCCTCCAGGGAGGAATACAATACCTTTTGAAATATACTTTATATTATTTTTAATTTGTTACAAAACATCCTTGATGCGCTTACTATTTTAGTTTCCATTTATTATTATTATTATATATAGCAGAGGTGGAGTAAATCAGACAAACTTAAGTTAAAGCACCTGCCTTTTGATTTTTAGGCAGAGAGGTAGTTTTATAACATATTATATTTTAAAATAATTAAAATTATGATTAATAACAGTATACTTTTGTTTAATATTACACTGAAACGTTATTAAATTTTCAGCAATTTTATACACCTTTAAAGCATTTATATGAACCTTTTATTTATACAACTTTAATTGTCATAAAATTAGAAAACTTCTTTTAATTGTACAACACTTTTAAATATTTTATTTAACTTTTATCACATGAACTTAACCACTTTCAGTATTCCACCCCCTTTCAGGGAACAAACCAAACCATTTGTAACAGTGTGAAACAAAAAGCTTTTTTGAGAAAGCTGGTTTGAACATCATGTTCCCCCAAAAGTAACAAAACCTGTCTCTCCAAGGAAACGTCAAGGCCAAAGCACAAGAAGCTACTTTGATAAAACATCTTCTCTCCTGCACACTGATTACCCAGGAGAAAAATTTTGTGTAAACTTCCACCAAAACAGACCAATGACTTGAGAAACCTCGAGAAAGAACAAAACTCCAACCCTGTTTTAATAACTTAGTCATTTTATCTTATGATAAAATTACTTTCTTTTAATAATAAAAGCACATTCTATATACCTTCTTTACTTAAGTTACCACAATGATTTTAGAAACTGTATTTAAGCAAACTTCTGACAACATGCAATTACCATTAACATTAAACAAACTTGTTAGAATAATGGTTTAATTTGAGTATAACTATTTTTATTATTTTAAACTAATATCCATATTTATTAATATAAGCGCTTATTTAATTTTTGGCCATTTGAATAGAGCTCTTATAATAATTTTTATTTATTAGATTAATATTACTATCCAGAGGTATCAAAATATACACTGATACTGAACAACCAGACAAACACAATACAAGTTACAACACGTCAATAGAAATATATATCTCTGAATTCACTGCTTTTGAGAATTTTATATTGCGGATAGGGAGTGGCCGGGGCAGAGGTGCCAAGGCCGCTGGGGAGAGAAAGGGGCGGGGGGGTGCGACAGAGCGATTGGGGGAGCAGGAGGGTCAGGAGGTTTGGCAGGAAGTGGTGTGGTGACGGGGCTAGGGGGGAGTATAACTTTGCCCTCAGCGGAGGAGGGGAGTTCTGGATATAGAAGATTCCGCTTTTCAGGTGGCGAAGAAGGTGGAAGTGCACCATTTTGAGCGCGGTTGTTAATGGTTTTTGTCAGAGGTTCGGAAGCAGTATCAGAGTGTTCCAAGAGGTTGTTAAGCTGGAAGACTAGAGCGTTAGAGTTCTCACAGTCCTCCTCAGAAGAGGAGGGTTCCGAGAGGGAGACTTCTAGAGGCTTAGCGCCGAGGAGACAGGAGTGGATGGTAATAAGTGTGGGGATGAGGCCAGGAGGGAAGCGCTTGCCCTCATGCTCCAGGGCAGACGTTACTCTGTCGATGAGCAAGCGATAGGTATCAGGATCCCAAAGATTAGACATGAGGAGCCAGGGATTAAAAGGAAGCTGAAACAATCAGAAGCCGCAGGTCTCAGTAAGTTTGGAGCTGTTTAGAGGAGGCTTTACAGCTGTGGCATACTAGAAGATGCGCCAGAGCCCGAACCTGTGGTGCCTGGTGCTTGGAAAAGGAGGCCCCCATGTCCGGAGGCTAAGAAGGAAACAAGGATAAGAAGGAGAATGAGCAGCAGGAGAGAGAAGATTGTTGGCAGGAACGGGGTCTCAGAGGCGCTAGGGAAGCAGTGGAGCAAGATACGAAAGGCGAAGAGAAGAATGATAGGAAGCAAAAGGAAGATAACAAGGTACATATGCTCTCTAGCAACAGGAGAAAGGAAACAGTCGCGGCCGAAAAGGGGAAATTTACAAGGGACCTCTGTTTGCTTACCAGATCCGGAAGACCGCGCGTGATCCTATCCCGCCGGCAGTGCCCCACGTTGGGCGCCAATTGCCGCTTTGTTCCCGGGCCTGAGGGTGATCAGCCCTGCTGCAGCCCGGGGGGCGACACTGGCTAGTTATGGGCCGTCCGGTGCGCACTCCGGGAACGGCGAGGGTGAGGAGGTTCTCAGGGAGCGGCGTCGGGTTGGGGGCTCCCTGGTCTCCACGGCTCAGGTGTGGGGGGTATCTGGTAAGGACCGCGCGTGAAAGAAAGACTCGAGACCTCTGAGTGCGGGGGAAGAAGCAAAGAGAGAGAGAGAGAGAGAGAGAGAGAGCTTTATTGAGGAAGTACAGTGCATATATACTCTTCAGGCTGGGGGCAGTTCCTCAGCCAATGGTGGAGGCTTTTCATTGGGCAGTGGTTAGGGTCAGGGGTTGCTAGGGAAAGGGGCAGAATTGGGGGCGGCAAGGGGTGAAGCAAGGTTGTCCAAATAAGGCAATAACTGGGGCGAGAGCTCTGATTGGTGAGAAGGAACAAGGAAGAGGGAGAGAGGGAAAAGGGGAACGGGGGAGGGGGTTGAGTTGCGCAGGCAAGGCCACAGCAAGGCCTGCGGTTTGTAGAGTGGGTTATCCAAGAAATTTCATCTAAGGTATCAAGTAAATCTATTCTCACAAAATGTGTTATAACCATGTAATTACCCTTTTAATGCTTGTAGGATCTGTAGGAATATCATCTTTTCATTTGAGAGGTTGTTAAGTCATAATTTTGATATTTTTATCTTTTATCTTATCAATTTTGCAGGTGGTTTGTTAAAAAAAAAACACATAGAGAAACACAAAATACAAAAAAAAAACACCTTCCTGACTCTGTTGATTTTATTATTTTATATCTATTTTCAATTTTATTAATTTCCTCTTTCTTCTTTTCTTAAGTTAAATTCTCTTCTTCTTTTCCTAGATTCCAAAACTTAGAAGTTTAAATATCTAATTTTTATATTTTTCTTTTTAAAATAATAATAGCATTTAAAGCTATGGCTTTCCCTTTAAGAACTACTTTGGTTGCATCTCATAAATTCTGAAGTATGTTTTAATATTCCTTTATTATAAAATATTTTCCAACTTCTCTTCTGATTTCTTTGTGTTGCTTCACTTCCAAATATTTGGGTATATTTATTCATTCTTTTGATTTGCAATTTAATAAGATTGTGGTCAGAATATATTCTATATTGCTTCCATCTTGTGAAATTTGTTGAGACTTTAAAAAATGGCCTAGTATATGGTCAATTTCATGGGTATTCTTTGTGAAATTTAAAGGAACATACTGTCTATATTTACTGAATGTAGTGAATATATGTGACAATTTTAAATATCAATTAGTTCAAGATAGTTGAACATATTGCTTTCTTATTGATGTTTTCTGCATGAAAATATAGAGATGTTTTTCTGAGTTTTATCTACCTCCCCAAATCTCACATCAACACCATGAACTCAGCAAACGTTCTGGGAGGAGAATCAGCTGGGAGGGACAGCTACCTCTATATGTGATGTCTCTATAGATTCCAATCCATTACACAAGCCCACAAGGCTATTTCAAGCTTTGCTGGTTTCTCATAATCCCATGGAAGCTCCCTGTCTGTGTCAGTCCAATCTTTCCTCCACTTACGTTGGTTTTCAGCAGATGTCCCAAGGAAAGAGAGTGGATATACATCCCTGCTCACCTAAGCAGAATTTGTCTATCTCTGGAATTTGGCATTTTAGACTTTGCATCTGTAGCTCTTTGAAGTCTTAAAAAGTATAAATTTTCCAGCTAATCTTTAATTTATTTTATATATTTTTTCTTGTTCTCATGGTGGAAGTGATGGCCCTTGTAACTCTCTACATCCTAACTGGCAAAATGGGTTATGATTTTTTTTTGCTATCCATGTTGAGAGTCCTAGTTTACTTAAAAATCTGTTTGTTATTCTTTTATATAGCTGCACAAAATTTATCCATTCTCCATTTAAAACGGAGATTGTTTCTTTTCTCATATTACAGTGTTAAAACAAACCATTTTTATATATCATCTTGGGAACACATGTGAAATTCGTCAAGCATGTAGAAACGTAGGATGGAAGTACTGGATAATCTAAGCTACCCAATAAGTATACCAGTTTATGCTCACACAACCAATATAATACTCAAATATTATATTGCAGTATGTTGTTATTGCATATATGCTATAGTTTTTTGATGTACAGAATTTTTAAGATCAAAACAAATGTGTCAGCCTCTCATTTTTGGAATTTGGAGATATTTTTATTATTATAAATACTGGTACAAAAAACATTCAATTTTATGTCTTCTTGATCTCATATATGATTTTTTCCTTAGGACCAACATGTAGAAGTGATTGGTTGTTTCTGTTCTCAGTCATATAACATTTCCAAATGAATTTTAATAGCTACTACCAAGGTACCTACAATTCACAATCCTACTAATACATGAGAGAATCATTCCCGTAGAACCTTCTATTTGATTAAAAAAATATATAATTTCTTGGGAGTGGATGTGGCTCAAACAGTTGGGCCCCCACCTCCCACATGGGAGGTCTTGGGTTTGGTTCCTGGTGTCTCCTAAAGATGATGATCAGAGACCACCGTGATGCAACGAGCTGATGAAACAAGGAAACACAACATGCAGACACAATGAGCAGGGAGAGAATGTGGTTCAAGTGATTGGGAGCCTGCCTCCCACATGGGAAGTTGCAGGTTCGGTTCCAGGTGCCTCCTAAAGAATCGAGCAGATACAGTGAGCAGACACAGTGAGCAAGACAGATAAAGGGTCCATCTCAGGGGCAGGGGAGAGGAAAAATAAATAAGTAAATCTTTAAAAATAATAATCCACATGTTAAGTTCTAAAAGCAAATAATACTCATGTTTATTTTCTTCATAATTGTATTGAAGTGTAAAGAGCTGGAATTTAATAGTCAATATGTTTTTTTTAAAAAAGATTAAATCTTGAATTGAGCTGCCCAGTGGGAATCTGCAGGCCTTCTTGAGGATATTAATTTAAATAAAAATAATCTAACAGTGTCAGACACTATTTTTTCTCTGTTCTAAAATCATTGTCCTCTACTCCATCTACCATTTCTTTCTTTCTTTCTAAAAAAGGCATGATTTTGCCCATTCTCTTTCCATGTGTGTCAGTGTGCCTGTGACATTTAGTTGAGAGGCAGAAAAAAGGTTCAGGTATTGAAGCCCACCTTTAATCTAATAAAAGGAGACTTTAAGAAATACCCAGGGGTAAATAATTTTGTTTGTTTTTAGGAGGTACCAGGGAATGAAAGCCCAGTCCTTTTACATGGGAAGCACGTGCTCTACCACTGAGCTATGTCCACTCCCCTAAATAGTTTCTTTTTTAAAATATATTTTTATTGAAGTATATTATTTATAAATGAGCATGCATAAATAATAAGTGTATGGTAAAGATTGTAAACTTACAAAATAAACATGTATAACATCATACAGGCTTCTCATACACCACCCCTCCAACAACACCTTGCATTGTTGTGAAACATTTGTTACAAACTATGCAAGAGCTTCATCAAAATATTATTACCAACTATGGTCCTTATCTTACATTTGGTGTATTTTTCCCCCAACCCACCCTAGTTTTTGAAAATATATTTTTATTATAGAGATTTTGAACGTACAAAACAGTCATGCACATGTGTAGAATTCCCATACAACACCCCTTCACCAACACAGCACACTGTGGTGGAAACTTTGTTACAGATTATGAGATAATATCATCAGACTATTACCACCAACCATCGTCCGTAACATACACTTGGCACACTTTTTCCACACACCTCTATTATAAACACAGTACATCTTTTGCACTGATACAAGACATTATAGTATTGCTGTTAACAATAGTCTATGGTTCACACCATTTGTAGTTTTCCCATACTTCTCCACATTCCCACCACCCTGCAATAGTGATGTATATCTGCTCTAGCTCATAGAAGGACACTCTTGCATTTGTACCCTCAACCACAATTCTCATCCACCTCTGGGTTCACTGTGTTAATTCAGTCCATAGACTATTCTTTAGCTTTCTTTCAATGGACATTTACTTCCCCAGACTACCCTCTTCCGCCACAATCCCATTTATAAACCAGCTGCTACTCACTGTAATGTGTTACCATCAACTCTATCCATTTCCACACTTTTAAAGTCAAGTTAATTAAAATTTCTACATACATTAAGCATCAGTAGCTCTTCTCAACCCTCTTCTTATCTCATAATAACCCATACTTTAGGTTTTAACTCCATGTAGTTTATATTAATGAGACCATGCAATATTTGTCCTTTTGTGTCTGGCTCACTTCACTTAGTATAAAGTCTTCAAGATTCATCCATGTTATCATATATGTCCCAATTTAATTTCTTCTTTCTGCAGCACAGTATTCCATTGTATGTATATACCACATTTGGTTTATCCATTCATTGGTTGATGAACACTTGGGTTGTTTCTATCTTTTGGCAATTGTTAATAACACTGCTATGATCATCGGTGTGCAGATGTCTGTTTGTGTCATAGTTTTTAGTTCTTCTGGATATATTCCTAGTAAAGGAATTGCTGGATCATATGGCATTTCTATATTTAGTTTCCTGAGGAGTTGCCAAACTGTCTTCCAAGAGGCTGTACCATTTTAAAATCCCACCAACAGTGAAGGAGTGTTCCTAATTCTCCACATCCTCTCCAGCCCTTATTGTTGTCTGTTTTTTAAATAATGGCCATTCTGTGTGGTGTTAGATGATATTTCATTGTTGTTTTGATTTGCATTTCCCTAGTGATATGGAACATTTTTTTCATGTGCTTTTTGGTCATTTTTATTTCCTCTTTGAAGAAATGTCCATTTAAATCTTTTGCCCATTTTTAAGTTGGATTGCTTGCTCTTTTATTGTTGAGTTGTATGAGCTCTTTATATAGAATGGAAATCAAACCCTTATTGGATATATGGTTTCCAAATATTTTCTCCCATTGAGTGGGCTGCCTTTTCACCTTCTTGATGAATTCCTTTGAATCAAAAAGTGTTTAAGTTTGAGGAGGTCCCACATATACATGTTTTCTGTCGGTGCTCATGCTTTCTGTGTAAGGTTTAACAATCCACCACCTACCACCAGATCTTGGAAGATGTTTCCCTACATTTTCTTCTAGGAGCTCCATGGTACTTGCTTTTATATTTAGGTCTTTGATCCATTTTGAGTTAATTTTTGTATAAGGTGTGAGATAGGGATCTTCTTTCTTTCTTTCTTTTGGCTATGGATATCTAGTTCTCCCAGCACCATTTGTTGAAAAGACTGTTCTGTCCCAGCTGAGTGGGTTTGACAGGCTTGTCAATAATCACTTAGTCATAGATATGAGGGTCTGTTTCTGAACCACTGATTCGGTTCCATTGGTCTATCTTTATGTCAATACCATGCTGTTTTTACCACTGTAGCTAGGTAATACGATTTAAAATCTGGAAGTGAGAGTCCTCCAACTTCACTTTTCCTTTTTAAAATTTTCTGGCTATTCGGGGTCTCTTACCCTTCCAGATAAATTTGATAATTGTGTTTTACATTTGTTTAAAAAATGCTGATGGAATTTTTATTGGGATTGCATTGAATCTGTATATCAGATTGGGTAGAATTGACATCTTAATTGATATTTAGTTTCCAATCCATGAGCATGGAATGTTCTTCCAATTAAATAGGTCTTTTTTGGTTTCTTTTTAGCAATGCATTAATAGTTTTCTGAATACAATTGCCTTACATCCTTTGTTAAGTTTATTGCTAAATATTTGATTCTTTTAGTTGCTATTGTAAATGGATTTATCTTCCTGAATTCCTCATCAGATGGCACATTATAACTGTATAGAAACACCACTGATTTTTGCATATTGATCTTGTATCCTGACACTACTGAAATTGTTTATTAGCTCTAGCAGCTTTGATGTAGAATTTTCAGAACTTTCTAGATATAGGATCATATCATCTGCAAATAGTGAAAGCTTTACTTCTTCCTTTCTGATTTGGATGCCTTTTATTTTTCTTTCCTGATTGCTCTAGATAGAACCTCTAGCACTATATTGAACAACAGTGGTGACAATGGGCATCCTTGTCTTGTCCCTGATTTCAATGGGAAAGCTTTCAGTCTTTCACCATTGAGTACAATGTTAGCTGTGGGTTTTTCATATATAGCCTTTATCATGTTGAGAAAGTTTCCTTCAAATTCTATCTTTTGTAATATTTTTATCAAGAAAGGATGCTGTATTTTGTCCAAACCTTTTCTGCATCAATCAATAAGATCATGTGATTTTTCTTCTTTGACTTATTAATGTGGTGTATTATGCTGATTTTCTTGTGTTGAACCACCCTTGCATGCCTAGTATAAAACCCACTTGATTGCGATGAATAATTCTTTTAATGTATTGTTGGATCCAATTAGCAAGTATTTGAATACAGATTTTTTCATCTGTATTCATTAGAGAAATGGGTCTGTAATTTTATTTCTTCATAAGATCTTTATCTGTTTTTTTGTGTTAGCATGATTTTGGCTTCACAGAATGAGTTTGGTAGAGTGCTTCCTGTTTAATTTTTTGGAAGAGCTTGAGTAAGATTGAGTAAGATTAGTATTAAATCTTCTTAGAATGCTTGGTAAAACACACCTGTGAAACCATCTGGTCCTGGGCTTTTCATACTGGGGAACTGTTTGATGACTGTTTCAATCTCTTTACTAGTGATTGGTTTGCTGAGGTCTTCTATTTCTTCTAGTGTCAGTGTATGTTGTTTGTACGTTTCTAGGAATTTTTCCATTTTGTCTACATTGTCAAGTTTTTTTGGCATAAACTTGTTCATAGTATCCTCTTATGATCTCTTTTATTTCTGTGGGGTCAGTAGTAATATTCCCGTTTTCATTTTTTATTTCATTTATTTGCATCTTCTCTTTTTTCTTAGTCAGTCTAGCTAAGGGTTTGTAGATTTTGTTATTCTTCTCAAAGATCCAACTTTTAAAAATTCTATTGTTCTTTTTGTTGTTGTTTTTCTCAATTTCATTTATTTCTGTGCTGATCTTTGTTATTTCATTGCTTCTACTTGCTTTGGGATTATTGTGGTTTTTTTTTTTGTTGTTGTTGTTGTTTGTTTGTTTTTTTCCTAGTTCCTCCAGCTGTGTAGTTAGGTCATTTAATTTTAGCTCTTTCTTCTTCTTTAATGTAAGCATTGACGGTTATAAATTTTCCTATCAACACTGCCCTCGCTGCATCCCACATGTTCTGATATGCTGTGTTCTCATTGTCATTCGTCTCGAGATATTTATGGATTTCTCTTAAAATTTCTTCTTTGACCCACAGATTAAGAGTGTGTTGTTAAACTCCATATATATGTGAATTTTTCTTTTCTGCTACTTATTGATTTCCAACTTTTTCCCATAATGATCAGAGAAAGTGCTTTATATAAGTTCATTTTATTGAATTTATTGAGATCTGTTTTGTGACTCAACATATGGTCTATCGTGGAGAAAGATCCATGAGCACTTGAAAAGAATGTATATCTTGCTGTTTTGGGGAGCAATGTTCTGTAAATGTCTATTAGGGTTAGTTCATTTATCATATTATTCAAGCTCACTGTTTCTTTATTGATCTTCTGCCCAGATATTCTATCCAATGCTGAGAGTGGTCTATTGAAATATCCCACTATTATTGTAGAGATGTCCTTTTCTCCCTTCTGTTTTGCCAGTGTTTGCCTCATGTATCTAGGGACACCCTGGTTACATGCATATATATTTATGATTGTTATTTCTTCTTGTTGAATCATCCCTTTTATTAATATGTAATGCCCTTCCTTGTCTCTAGTAACAGTTTTGCTTTTAAAGTCTCTATCATCTGATATAAGTACAGCTACCTCAGCTTGTTTTTTGGTTACTACATGCACAGAATGTCTTTTTTCCATCTTTTCACTTTCAGTCTATTGGTATCCTTGGGTCTAAGGTGAGTCTCTTGCAGACAGCATATAGATGGCTCATATATTCTTTTTTAGCATTTAATCCCAATTTTTAAAATTTATTTTATTTTTTTTAATTTATAAAATGATATATAAATATATATGCATATATGTACATTTGCTTACAAAAATGTTTTTTACATATATATAAATATATTTTAAGAGGTGCTTAGATTACTTAAATGTTACATGGAACCCATCAGGATTCCCATGTTGCCCACCTCCCACACCTCCCACCACATCCCACACAAACATCTCCCATAAGTGTGGCCCACCACCCTCAATGGACTTACACATCCTGGGGCCTTGCCACCAACCATAGACCACAGTTCACATCGTAGATCACACTCTCTCCCACACAGTTCTGAGTGGTGTGTGCTGATTTAAAATGGCCTACATCCATTGCCACAGCGGTACTCAGGACAATCTCCAAATCCTAAAGAAGCCCCTGTATTTCAACTGCATATCCCCTCCCTGCCCTGAAAGTGTCAAGTGGCCACTGGCTCCACCTCATTGTTATAATTTCTTCCATTGCTAGAATCACCATATGTGTACAACAGAATACCATCAAGTCCACTCTAGTCCATAGTTCTTCCCCCAATCCTGAGGGGACTGGGATGGTGATGTCCACTCCAACTCCAAGTGAGAGAGGGCTTATATCCCATGGATATGGTGGGTGGGATGATCCTGCCTGCAGATGCAGGCCCTCTCCATTCCCTGGGATGGCTGTTGCCCATCATTGTCTCCTTGCCAGGTGACTTGGATGAGTCCATTGAGCTGTAGGGTAGGAGTTGCAGCTCCACTGAGATTCCATGCACACCTGGCACATAGGTAGGCCAGAGGCTCCAGTCTCTGGAAGTATACATAAAAACTCCAGCATCACATATAGGTTTGAATAGAAGGGACTGATGAACCATGTGCAGGGAGGACTTATTTGAGTCCAATTCTGTCAATCTCAGAAGCACAGATTCCAAAATAGAGCCCACTGATAAGGCATCAGTCTCTGGGGCTATCCCCCCTTATACAGGACCTGGGTGTCTCCACAGCTCTCAGGAGCCCTTCTGTGTGGGGTGATAGGCACTTTGACGTTCTATGAGCTCCTACTGATGTGTGCGTAAGAGTTGCCTCTGGGATGACCTCCCGACTCTCTTTGAAGTCTTTTAGCCACTTGAACTCATTTGTCTTTACCTTTTCCCCCTTTTATTCAAGGTCTTTTTCCAGTTGTGTTGCCAGTTGGCACTTGGTATTAATCCCTTGTTCCAAGGGAGGCTCATCCCCGGGAGTCATGTCCCACGTTGGGGGGAAGGTAATGCATTCATATGCTGAGTTTGGCTTAGAGAGAGGCCACATTTGAGCAGCAAGGAGGCTCTCAGGTGGCAACCCTTAGGCACCCCACAAGAGCAATCTAAGTCTCAGTTACAAGAGCAAAGACTCGCAAGGGTAGTCATCAATAAAAAGAACTCATCAGTGGGTCATCCTCTTTTGACACTGTCCCTGCACTCAGAGGACTATTGATGCTCTCTTGGAGACTGTGGCAGAGCTCTCCAGGCTAGGAATTCAGTATCCCTCATTTATTGTGTGATTGTCCACCCATCGTGACCATGCCCCATCTTTAGATCTTTTGAACAATTTTGTATATCTTTCATGTATATTCGGATGAACTAACTCCCATGAATCCCCCTCCCAGACATCCCCCACCAATAATCCCCATTCAGTACCCATTGTAACCCTTAGTGATCCAAATCCTCCATGAACATGTAGTCCATAAAATAATCAAATACACTTAATAGGAAAAAGAAACAAAAATGATGAGCTTACATGCAAGAGACAAACATAAGGAAACTCAGGGAAAAAAAAGAACAAATAAACAAACAAAACAAAACAAAACAAAACAAAATATAATTAGCAGATTGGGACATTCAAAAAAAATGGGAAAAAAAGCAAAAGAAATGCCTTTAAAAAAAAATATATATATATATATATTCTTTTTTTCCTTTTATCACTGTGTTATCGGATGTCCGGTGTGCCGTGACACCTTCCCCCTCTCAATCCCCATTGTCTCCCAAATTTTCATTTAATTTTCAAAGAAGTTTTAGGTCACAGCAAAGTCACACACGGAGTACCAGAGACTCCCAGATACAAAACCAGCCCCCCCTTCCCCACCCCATATTAACCCCCCCCCTTTTTTGGATGTTAGCATTGTTATAACTGTTATACAGATAGCAAAATATAGCAATTAAACATTGTCAATGATTTACAGTATAGTTTACAATTTAGATGATACAGTTTAATAATTTTGATGATATTTACCATGTCCCATGTCCATTACTGTAAGGTAATGAAAAACCTTTCCCATGACCACCAAACACCCCATTAGATCTTGACTGTTCCCTTCCCCCCAGCCCCCCAGGGCACATGAAACCACCCTATCCCGACCCATGGAATGTCAAGATTCACAGTTACATGCCCTGGGAATTTGAACCTGCCTTCCCTAATTCACCCACCCACCAGTGCTGCACCACCAAACCCAGGAACACCACCACCCGTCTGCCCCATCCCCCAACATGCAACCACACTCTATCCCTTTACCATAGATTATGTCCATATGGGTGATGGCTCAAAGCCTGCTCTTCTTTTACTCTCCCTTGTTAACCTATCTTTCAGACCATGGTTCTCAGAGACTGCTCATTTTCCTCAGTTCAGATCAGTGAGGTCATATACTGTTCATCCTTCAGTGTCTGGCTTGCTTCACTCAACATAGGGTCTCCAAGATTCATCCACGTTATTCCATGTGTTAGCACTTTATTCCTTCTTACAGCTGAGTAATATTCCATTGTATGCACGTACCACATTTTGATTATCCATTCATCTGTTGATGGGCACCGGGGCTGATTCCAGCTTTTGGCAATGGTGAACAATGCCACTATGAACATTGGTGTGCATATATCTGTTTGTGTCTTTGCTTTCAGTTCTTCTGGGTATATACCCAGCAGTGGAATTGCTGGATCATAAGGAAGATCTATTGTTAATTTTCTGAGGAACTGCCAAACTGTCCTCCACAGTGGCTGGACCATACTACAGTCCCACCAGCAGTGGATGAGGGTTCCTATTCCTCCACATCCTCTCCAACATTTAGTGTCTCCTGTTTTTTTAATAGCTGTCATTCTGATGGGTATAAGATGGTATCTCATTGTAGTTTTGTTTTGCATTTCCCTGATAGCAAGTGATGTTGAGCATTTTTTCATGTGCTTTTTAGCCATTTATATTTCTTCTTTGGAGAAGTGTCTTTTCAGGTCACTTGCCCATTTTTTAAATGGGTTGTTTGTCCTTTTATTTTCAAGGTGTAGGATTTCTTTATATATGCAGGATATTAGGCTCCTATCGGATATATGGTGGCCAAATATTTTCTCCCATTGGGCAGGCTGCCTTTTTATTTTCTTAATAACATCCTTTGAGGTGCAGAAGTTTTTAATTTTCATGAGATCCCATTAACCTATTTTTTCTCTTGCTGCTCGTGCTTTGGCTGTGAAGTTCATGAAACCGTTTCCTGTTACAAGGTCCTATAGATGCTTCCCTACATTATCTTCCAAGGTCTTTATGGTTTTGGCTCTTACATTTAGATCTTTGATCCATCTTGAGTTGATTTTTGTATAAGGTGTGAGATGGTATTCTTCTCTCATTCTTTTGGATATGGATATCCAGTTTTCCAAGCACCACTTGTTAAAGAGGCCATTCTCTCCCAACTGAGTGGGCTTCGTGGCCTTGTCAATATCAGATGACTGTATATGCGAGGATCTATATCAGAACTGTCACTTCGGTTCCATTGGTCAGTAGGTCTATCCTTGTGCCAATACCACGCAGTTTTGATCACTGTAGCTTTGTAGTATGTTTTAAAGTCAGGTAGTGTGATACCTGCAACTTCATTTTTCTTTTTCAATATGTCTTTGGCAATTCAGGGCCTCTTGCCTCTCCAAATATATTTTATGGTTAGTTTTTCCAGTTCCTTAAAAAATACAGTGTTGACTTTTATTGGGATTGCATTAAATCTGTAGATTAGTTTGGGTAGGATAGACATCTTGATGATGTTTAGTCTTCCTATCCATGAACAGGGAATATTTTTCCATTTCTTTAAGTCTTCTTTGATTTCCTTTAACAGTGTTGTGTAGTTTTCTGTATATAAGTCCTTTACATCTTTAGTTAAATTTATTCCTAGGTATTTGATTCTTGTAGTTACTAATATAAATGGTATTTTTTCCCTGATTTCCTCCTCAGTTTGCTCGTTATTGGTGTACAGAAATGCTACTGATTTTTGAGCTTTGATCTTATAGCCTGCAACATTACTGAACTCCTTTATAAGTTCTAGAAGCCTTGTTGTAGATATCTCAGGGCTTTCTATGTATAGGATCATGTCATCTGCAAATAATGAAATTTTTACTTCTTCTTTTCCAATCTGGATGCCTTTTATATCCTTTTCTTGTCTCAGTGCTCACACAAGTACTTCTAAGACAATGTTAAATAGGAGTGGTGATAGTGGGCATCCTTGTCTAGTTCCCGATCTCAGAGGGAAGGCTTTTAGGATTTCACCATTGAAAATTATGTTAGCTTTGGGTTTTTCATTATATACCCTTTGTCATATTCAGAAAGTTTCCATCTATTCCTATCTTTTGTAGTGTTTTTATGAGGAAAAAGTGCTGTATTTTGTCAAATGCTTTTTCTGCATTTATAGAGATGATGATGTGATTTTTTTCTTTCAATGTGTTTATGTGGTGTATTACCTTGATTGATTTTCTTATATGGAACCATCCTTGCATACCCGGGAATAAACCCACTTGGTCATGGTGTATAATCCTTTTGATATGTTGTTGAATGCGATTAGCACTTATTTTGTTGAGCATTTTAGCATCTAGGTTCATTAGAGAAATTGGTCTATAATTTTCCTTTCTTGTGGTATCTTTATTTGGTTTTGGTATTAGGGTAATATTGGCATCATAGAATGTGTTAGGCAATATTCCTTCTGCTTCTATTTTTTGGAAGAGCTTAAGTAGAATTGGTGTTAGCTCTTTCTGGAATGTTTGGTAGAATTCAGCTGTAAAGCCATTTGGTCCTGGGCTCTTCTTAGTTGGGAGGTTTTTGATGACTGAGTCTATCTCTTTACTTGTAATTGTACTGTTGAGTTCATCTATTTCTTCTTTCATCAATGTTGGCTGTTTGTGGGTTTCTAGAAACTTGTCCATTTCCTCTAAATTATCATTCTTGTTGGCATATAATTTTTCAAAGTATCCTCTTATGATACTCTTTATTTCTGTGGGGCCAGTAGTGATATCCCTTTGCTCATTCCTTATTTTATGTATATGTATATGTTCTCTCTTTTTCTTTGTTAGTCTGGCTAAGGGTTTGTCAATTTTATTGATATTCTAGAAGAACCAACTTTTGGTTTTGTTTATTGTTTCCAGTGCTTTCTTATTCTCTATTTCATTTAGTTCTGCTCTAATCTTTACTATTTCCTTCTTTCTACTCCCTTTAGGTTTAGTTTGTTGTTGTTTTTCTAGTTCCTCCAAGTGTGCAGTTAGGTCCTCAATTTTAGCTCTTTCTTCTTTTTTAATACATGAATTTATGGCTATGAACTACCCTCTCAGGACTGCTTTCGCTGCATCCCATAGGTTTTGATATATTGTGTTGTCGTTTTCTTTAGTTTCAAGGTAGTTACTGATTTATTGTGAGATTTCCTCTTTGACCCACTGTTTGTCTAAGAGTGTGTTGTTTAACTTCCATATCCTTGTGCCTAACCTGTTTCTCTGGCCCTTAGTGATTTCCAACTTCATTCCGTTGTGGTCAGAGAAATTACTTTGTACAATCTCAATCTTTCTGAATTCATTGAGAGTTGTTCTGTGTCCTAGCATGTGGTCTATCTTGGAGTATGTTCCATGTGCACTCGAGAAGAATGTAAATCCCGCTGTATTTGGGTGTAGTGTTCTGTATATGTCTATTAAGTCCAGGTCTTCTAATGTATTGTTGAGTGCCTTAGTTTCTTTATTGATTCTCTGTCTAGATGTTCTGTCTAATGATGATAGTGGTGTGTTGAAGTCCCCTGCTATAATTGTAGAGGCATTTATTTCTCCTCTTATTTTTTCCAGAGTTTGCCGCACGTATTTTGAGGCACCCCAATTGGTGCGTAAATGTTGATGATTGTTCTCTCTTCTTGAGAGATTACTCCTTTTACTAATATGTAGTGTCCATCTTTGTCTCTTACAATAGTTTTGCACTTAAAGTCTATTTTGTCTGATATTAGAATAGCTACTCCTGCCCTTTTTTGGCTATTGTTAGCTTGTAAAATGGTTTTCCAGCCATTCTTTTTCAGCCTCCTTGAATCCCTGGATCGAAGGTGGGTTTCTTGTAGACAGCATATAGATGGATCATATTTTCTTCTCCATTCTACCAATCTGTGTCTTTTGATTGGTGAATTTAATCCATTAACATTCAGT
>JAKSZT010054094.1:585879-606585 GCA_026826555.1 Tolypeutes matacus | reverse complement strand
GTATTTTGACTATGTCATACCACTGTCTTCTTGCCTCCATGGTTTCACCTGAGAAATCAGCACTTAATCTTATTGTGCTTTCCTTGTATGTGATGGTTCTCTTTTCTCTTGGTGCCTTGAGTATTTTTTCTTTGTCTTGAGCATTTGGACATTTTGACAAGTATATTTCTTGGAGTTGGCCTGTTGGGATTTATACTATTTGGGGTGCGCTGTGCTTCCTGGATCTGCACATCCATTTCTCTCAATAGATTTGGGAAGTTTTCAGCCATTATTTCCTTCAACACTCCTTCTGTTCCCTTTCCCTTCTCTTCTCCTTCTGGGATGCCCATATTGCATATGTTTTTGCGTTTTGTATTATTGGTTAATTCTCTGAGTCCATGCTGGATTTTTTCTATCTTTTTGTCTATCTGTTCTACTATCTCTTTGATTTCAGCTGTATTGCCTTCCATATCACTAATTCTTTCCTCTGCCTGTTCAAATCTGCTGTTGTGTGAATCCAGCATCTTTTTTCATTTCTTGGTTTGTGCCATTGTTCACCATCATATCCATTACCTTTTTAGGTATGTTTGCTATTTCTTCAGTATGTTCTCCCAGTGTCTTCTTTATATCCTTAATCTCTTCCTTCAGTTCTTTAAGTTGGTCCATGATATTTGTTTGGATAGCTTTGATTAGTTGTTTGATATTCTGCATTGCTTCCTGTTTTTTTTTTTTTTTTCCATTGGACTGGTCCATGTTTTCCTGTTTCTCAGAGTCATTTGTATTTTTTTGTTACCCTCTGGTCATCATATTTTCTTGATGGGTTTGTTTAGTTGATTAGCTTTTCTCTAGGCTCTAGAGTTTTATTTAGCTGTTGGTTCTGTGTGTGAGTTAAGCTTTCTCTTTGGCAGTTTTTCTTCTTATTTCATTTCCTTGCTTCTTTCTATATTCCCTTGAAGGCAAAAGATTAGGGCCAGAGGAATCAAAAGATGTAAGGAAGGCAGAAGGAAATAGTAATATTGATGAAAGTTAGAAGAGGGGCAAAATGAGACTTAATGAGATGAATATTTATCTTGTGTAGGCAGTGTAGAGTACTAGGAAGAAAAGCGGAGTTCCTACAATGGACTGAGAAAGCAAATGGAGGAATATATATATATAGTGATTTAGAAGGCTAGAATTATGAGGAGGGAGAGAAATAGTAAAGAAAGGGCTGAAAGGGAAAAGTTAATACTTATTAAAAAAAGAAGAAAACAAAATAGATGGAATAGAAATTGACACCCTTAAGTTGTGGGCCTGTGAAAAAATGTTGTATCTAAGAGCCACAACAGAAAGCAGAAGGCAGAAAGATGAAGGAAGGATAAGTGATAGTTTGTAATACAGAATCAATATAGACAGTGTGTGGGAAATTACTGAAGAAGAAGCACAGCAAAGAAGCGACAAGCTAGCAGCACCTAATTTTTAAAAAATGAAAGAAAAAATAAAGGGGTGAGGAAAGAGGAAAGAAAAGCAAGAGACCAGAAAGAAACAGAAAGAAACCAAAGATCCGCACAGGCAAGCAGTCAAACATAGCTAAGGGGGGTCAATGGTTCCCCTAGGGTCCACGTAGATCCTCTCTGCCTGCTTGCGTTTATCAATCAATTTCCCCACAAGGTTCTATATGCAGGTCCTGAAACAGCTTTTAGCTATTAAACTAAATTAACAAGAATTTATTTTTCATTTATTGAAGTGACCTTCTCACTTTTTATTTTTTTTGCAAAATATCGGACCCAAAATAATTCCTCCTCTAGACCAACACCCTTATGGAAGGGACTCTAGCTGGGCCCGTGGAAATTAATCAAGCACGTCCCACTTCCTGGACTCCCCAGGGTAGCTGTAGCTCTGATGTTAGTCAGTGCAGAGTGCTAAAGACGGCCGATTCCACCCCTTCTGGACCCAATCACCAGCGTCACCAGGTTGCTATGTCAATCAGTTTGACTGCAGATTCGCGTCTGCTCTCAGCCTAATGCTGCTTCAGGTTGGCTTATCTGCTCCCCAAAGCTATGGGGCAGTGCAGGCAGCCAGATCGATGTTGAAAAATAAAAATAAAAAATACCCTTCCCTGTCCTCCAACAGAACTCTCCCTCTTTTGGGGAATGTCCCTTCTTCCTGGCTCTGCAGTGGCCCGGGTCTTATCCCTGGGCAGCTAGGCAAATCAGCTTCCTCCCCCAACCAGAATCCCCCCACCCGTTCACCAGGTACCGATTAGCTCCAGCTGTTCTGTTCACACAAGGTCCAAGGGGCGCCAGGCAGCCAAATCCCCAGAAAATAAAACTTTCTCGCCCCGCTCGCGGCTCCAAGTGGCCATTTTATTATTATTTTTTTCTCCCTAACCGCGGGGCTCAGCTGTCCGTGCCAACCACCACTGGCAGGCTTAAATCTCACGAATCTCTACCGTTCCATCCACACTGTTGATCCGCGCAGATAGATGTCCCAAGTTTCTCACTCCACGCGTGCACAGCACAGACCCCCGGGCAGGACCCTGTCCACAATCTGCCTTGCTCTGGGAGCTTGCAGTGTGTGCCCTCCTACACTAACGCCATCTTGGCCCCTTCTGCCCTCATATATTCTTATCCATTCCTCCAGTCTGTGTCTTTTGATTGGTGAGTTTAATTGATTAACATTCAATGTTATTACTGTAAAGGAAGATCTTATTTCATCCAGTTTGATCTTTTGGTTTTATCTGTCATTTTATTTTCACCACCCTTTTGACACTTTTAGTTACTGGTACACTCATCATTTCTAAACTCTCTTCCAAGCCTCTCCCTCCTGTCTTTTCTTTTCAGGGTGTAACACCCCCCCTTTTATTTTTTCCGGAAAAGCTTTTTTTTTTTTTTTTTTTTTTTTTTTGTTATAAATGCTTTCATTTTCTGCTTATCTGTGAATATTCTAATCTCACCCTCATTTTTTAAAGATAATCTTGCCAATATAAAATTCTAGGCTGGTTTTTTTTTTTTTTTTTTTTTTTTTCAGTATCTTAAATATATCTTCTTGCCTCCATGGTTTCTGATGAGAAATCAGCACTTACTCTTATTGGGTAACCCTTATATATTAGGGATTGCTTTTCTCTTGCTGCTCTCAGAATTCTGTCTTTGGCATTTGACATTCTGATTAGTATGTGTCTTAGAGTTGGCTTATTCAGATTTATTTGGATGAGAATACGCTGTGCTTCTTGGACACGGATATCTATGTCCTTCAGTAGGGTTGGGTGATTTTCTACCATTATTTCTTCAGATATTCCTTCTGTGCCTTTTCCCTTCTCTTCTCCTTCTGGGACACCCATGTCACACATGTTTGAACATCTCTTGCTGTCATTTAGTTCCCTGAGACCCTGTTCAATTTTTCCCATTCTTTTCTTCATGTGTTCTTTTGTATGTTCACTTTCAAAGGCCATGTCTTCAAACTCACCGATCCTTTCTTCTGTTTCCTCAAATCTGCAGTTATATGCTTCCAGTGTATTTTCAATTTCATTTATTGCACCTTTCATTCCCATAAGGTCTGCTATTTTTCTATGTATGCTTTCAAATTCTTCTTTGTGCTCCCCTAGTTTCTTCTTAATGTCCTTAATCTCTTTAGCCACCTCATTGAATTTATTAAGGAGATTTGCTTGAACATATATGATTAGTTGTCTCAACTCCTTTATGTCATCTGCAGGCTTATCTTGTTCCTTTAACTTGGCTGTATCTTCCTTTTTCTTGGTATAGATTGTAATTTTTTGTTGGTGTTTCTGCATCTGACCTGCTAGATGTATTTATTCTGGGTGCATTTTTTCCCTTTAGTTTAGGGCTTTCTTGTCTTTTCTCCTTTGCTCATTGTGTAGTAGGAGTCGAGGATGTAGTTTTTGCTGTAAGCTTTGGAAGCTGAAGCTGCCCATGTTGCCCCAGGAATTGATGAAGCTTTTCCCAACTTCCTCCTCTGTCAGGGGAAGGGACAGAGCTGCAGCCATATATAATAATCCAAGTTGGACAGAAGACTGTCTGTAGTTGCCCAGAGAGACTGATGAAGCTTCATATTCCTTCCTCCCCTACCTTGGGCAGGTATGGAGCTACAGTTGTGGGCAGTAATCTATGCTGTGTGGGTCCAAAATGACCACATTTGCCCAGATATACTGATGTAGCACCAGACCCCCTCCTTGCCAGGGGAAGGAATTGACCCTGGGGGGTGCCCAACAACCTCATCTGTGTGGGCCAAATATGCCTGCAGTTGCCCTGAGAGTTTGATGGAATACTGTCCTTTCTGCCCTTTAGGGGCGGAAACAGAACCACCAGTGCCCAACAGTTAGGTCCTTGTAGGCTGAAAGTACCCACCATTGCCCAGAGTGGCTGAGGAAGCACCAGACCCCTCTTATCCTATTCGGTGGTAGGGATGGTTCTACGGGTGCCCAAGAGTTCAGTCCTTTAGGCCAAGAATACGTGCCATTACCTGTAGAGTCTGAGGAAACACCAGCCCCTCCTATCCTATTATGGCATGGGGTTGGATCCACTGGCACTCAACAGCTCAGTCCCTGTAGGCTGAAAGTACTCCCCACTGTCCAGAGAGGCTATGGTGACACCAGACCCCTCCTATCCTATTGGGGGTGGGGGTAGATCCATAGGCACCCAACAGTCTAGCCCATGCAAGCCGAAATCTGCCATTGACCAGAAAGGCTGTGGAAATACCAGCCCCCTCCATTCCTATTGGGAGGTGAGGGTGGATCCACAAGTACCCACCAACCCAGGCTCTGTGGGCCAAAAGTAGCTGCATTGCCAGGAGAGGGGGAGGAAATCCAGCTCCTCTCCTATCCTATTGGGGTGTGGGGATGCAGCCCCAGGTGTCCAGCTATTCAGTCTGTGCTGGTGGAGAGCACCTGCAGTTGCTTGGAGAGCCTGGTGCAGGTCCTGCCAGCTTCCTCTCTCCTAGAGGTGGGGCTGGAGCTTACACTAGGGCTGCAGTACGATCTTGGTGGAAAGAACCCAAGTCCTAACTTCACTGGATTTTCAGTCAGCCAGGCTTCCTCTCCTGCTGGGAGTGGAGTCAAAATGGCATCTATCAGACTCTTTCTAACTTCGACAGGCTCAAACCCTTGCTGTTTCTAGGATTATACTTTAGCCAGCCGAGTTCACTTATCAGTAGCTGAGGTCGGTGGACAATTGTCTCTTCCTTCACAGTTTATGAGAAATGGAGCTTCCAATTCCAGCCACAGGATAGCTCCTGGGGTGGCTTGTGCTGTTAGAGTAGGATGGGAACCAGCTTCTGTGGCGTGGCTTGCAGTTTCCCAGAGAGGTGGTGCAGGTCCCCTCATCTTCCTCCCTGCCAGAGATGGGGATGGGGTTTAGGCTAGATCTGCAATCTGATCTGGGTGGAAAGAAGCCGGTCCCTACCTGCACTGTGATTTTCAATCAGCCCTCCTTCCTCTCATGCCAAGGGCAGAGTCAAAATGGTGGCTACCGGCCTTCTTCTGACCTGGACAGGCTCAAAGTTTAGCTGTACGTAGGATTATACTTTAGCTCACCGAATTTACTAATCAGTAGCTGAAGTCAGTGCCACACCATGTCTTTCTCTGCTGGATTTTGGGAAATGGAGCTTCCAACTCCAGCCACGGAATAGCTCCCAAAGTGGCTTGCGCCATGGGGACTGACCTCTGTGTTGTGGAGGGCTCTATTAAGGATTCCTCTCTGCTGATGGGCAGTCTCCTCATTCCATACTTTCAAGGATATTGCATGATACTCTTCTGGTCTCCTGGGGCCCCCAAATGGGTGCTTTAGATAACTCTGGGTGATTACTAACTGTCCTGTAGCATGAGCTGACACTAGGAGCGCCTTACTCTGCTGCCTTCTTGGCTTCATCCTCCTAGATAGTTTTTTTTTAATAAACTATGGAATAAGAAACCAAAGAACATAATTAGAGAGTTTTAAGACATTATAACCTTTACAAGTTGTCTGAATTTTTTATATTCGTTGGCCCCTATCTTTATTCCTTGATTCCAGAGATGTCTGTGCTTGTCTTTGAGAATACAAAGATGTAGGCGACCACAATGATTTGGGTGCATTAAAGGCTATCTCCTAGCTCAGATAAACATGTTTAATTACAGAATGCAATTAACCCAGGAAAAATTAGGGAAGAAATTAAGGAAATCTTCCAGATCCATAGCTGACCTAAATTGAGGACTATAAATAAAAACCATTTTTGCATTGTAAATTAATCCTCCAATCCACTCTTCTGCTTCTATTCCTTGAGTTTATATGAAAACAGATGATTTTAACACCATGTTTATTTGGGAAAATTTTTATAAAGTAATGAGGCAGAAGGTGAGGTCGGATGCATGGGAAGCAGTAAGGCCTCTAAAAGAGGATTAAATGGAGTTACCTGTTGGCTGAAGTCCTGACTGTCCTGGGAAAGTGAAGGGAAGAGGTATGTTTATAAGACACAGAGGGAAATCTGTTCCCAGTCACCAAGTCCTCAGCGCCAGACCTCTCAGGTAAGATTTCTCTAATACCACAACCTACATCATAGGAACTCAGGGCATGAGGAGAGCAGAGCCTGGGAGTCTGTGACCCATGAAGCTTCTGCCACAGAATCTAGTGTAATTTCATTAGCCGTCTTGGCTCTAGGAGCTATACTTAATATCTCAACACATGTTAATCTTCCTCTTATCTCCCACAAACCATAATCCCTTATACTTCAACATAAAAACCATGGACTGTTGATTTCAGATTTTCAGGAGATTTGAGGGGGACTGGATAATGAAAATCTCTATTCAGAGCCAGCAATGTACGGAGAACTAACTTGGGCAAAGCCATATTTCTTCCCCCTAAGTCTATGGGGAGTGTCAGCTGCCAGCAGGTCCTTACCTTTCTGCTGTCTGAAGTAGATGTACAGCCCCACCCCAAGGAAGAGCAGACCCACGACAAAGCCCCCGATGCCACTCAGAATCTTGCTCTGTGCAGATTCAGACTGTGCCCCTGAGAGAAGAAGCCAGATTTAGTGATTAAAAAAATTTTTTTTTACCCTAAAGGCAACTTCTCTAATTGAGGCCTTGAGATTTGGAGCTTTGAAAATGGGAGAAGCCTTCTTTAGAAGAACTAGGATAATTGGCCACTTCCGGAAAAGAGGTCAAGAAATCACAGAGGTTCAGACATTGAACTCACTTAAATATCACAGCCATGATATGACAGGCAATGTCAACATCTAATGTTTGAGGAAACTGGGACTTGATGAGGTTAAGCAGTTTGTCTAGGGTGACCGAGCTAGTAAAAGCAGATCTTGGAATTGACTCCCCTCAGTTAGAAAAGCCCCTCCATTGCAGAGGACACTTCTCTTCTTAATGAACAGCTCGAAGTGACAGTTCCAGAAGTACAAGCCCAGACCAGGGGAAGGGACGGGTGCCCAGGGCACATGGGGTGACCGTGCCCTGTGATATCAAGGCACAAGGACAACCTCTTTTCCACCTGCCAGGCATTACTGTCTTCCCATGGAGTAAAAGTATTTGTGGAAACTATCACAGGGCTATCCTCAAGGACGTGTGCTGGGGACGAGGAGAAGTGGAGGAAATGAAAGTGTGGTGTGGGAAGAGGAGACCTGACACTCAAGGTTAAGCAAAGTCCCCTTCTGGGTGGTGAGGAGTTTAGGAGGTCAGAGGGCTTCTCACTCCATTCCACTGTGAGGGGGCTCGCCCGGCTGGGGTGCTCCACTTGGCAGGTGTAAACTTCCTCACTCTGAGGAACTGCTTCCAGCATCACCAGGATCTGGAAGGTCCAGTCTCCATTTTGGATCAGGCCTGTGGAGACAACCCCTGCCTCCTCCTCCTGGCCATTCCGGAACCACCTGAGTTCAATGCTGCCTGTGTAGAAACCATTCACAGAGCAGACTAGCAGGTTGTGGTGCTGCAGGGGCTCGGGTTTTGCAGGATACACAGTCACCAGAGGCTCAACTAGGAGAGAAAGGTAGGAAAAAGGAGTGAGGAAGACAATGCTGGCTGCGTATCTGCTCTCTCCACGCCCAGTCTCAACTTGTGGGCAGGCTTCCTCCACAGCTGGTCTTGCAGCAAGATAGGAGTGGGTGTCATGAGCTTCATTTAATCCTTACTGCATGGACCTATGACATTTAAGAGGTGTTGAGGACAATTATGTTATTTTTTAATATATATTAAAACAGTTATTCATTGTTGAATTGAATTATTTTCAAATACTTGCAAGGCATTTAGTGTATTAATTGAAAGGGTGTTTCTGGAGCCAGGCTGGCTGGCTTCAAACCCAGGCTCTGCCTCTTAACTGGCTGGTCCAGGGAGAGTTGCTTAACTTCCTGTGCCTCAGCTTTCTCACCTACAAAGGGGATAATAACAGTAAGTTGTATCTTAGAAGATTAAGATGAAGATTAATGGACCTAATATATGTAAAACTATGACTGGAGCTTAGGTTTCAATATGTGTTAACTATCTATTTTCCTTGTTAACTGAGAGAAAATATGATTTAAAAAGCATGGATAGATCAGGAAACAGCAGTAGGGTAGATGGGGAGATAGGGCATAAAATCCTGGGGATACTAGCTGGATACCCTCAAACCTCAGAATGCCACAGAAGTGGCTCTATCCTTAGGAAGCAGGTATAGACAGGTTATTCTCTATCCCTGTGAATTGGGTCCTAGGAAAGCATGATACCTGAAGGAGAAGGAAGGGAGCAAGGAAAGTCATTCATTAAAACAAATTCTTTTGTTTGCACTCATTAGATCAATCCCACGCCTCTGCAAAATAAGCATGTCTACTGTGGAATTTGTCACTCTTTCTAGATTGAAATGTGAGGCCATGACAGGGTCTGGGACACATTAATATGTGTGCTTAATGCCTTGGAAAATTCCTGACTTTACAGACCCTCAGCAATTACAATTATTTTAAAGAAAGAAAGAGAAAGTTGGAAAACATTTTTACTATATCACGAAATGGTAGATTAAAGATTCTTGGTATATCATTACTAACAATTTTGCAGTATATTTTCATTAATAAAAATGTTTAAATTCTTAACATGAGGAGAGCACAAAAGAAAAAAAATCATTAACATGGAAAATAAACACAATTTTTAAAAAAACCACAAATGCAGAACATGCTGGGTCTCCTATCAGCAATGTGTTAATCATCTTACTGCGTAGAGAACCCCCAAAGTCACTGAAAAACAAAACACTAGGATCCCAGAAATAATAAACTCTAGATGATTCTTAGAGCAGTAATTAGTATTGGCCAATAAATTATGTGAAAATGTTCAAGAGCCTCAGAAATCAAAGGAATATAAATTAAGAAAAGATAAATTTTCAAAGGAAAAGTTCTAGCAATGATGGATGTGAGGTAAATTGTGTTACAACTATACAAAAGAATAACTACTTACATGCTACTATCATCATTATGAAAATAGTAGCAGGTTATGTAGCATTATTATAAAAAAGTATAGTATGAACATTTAAGTAACAAAATTATCATTCAAAAGGCTAGTGTCACAAATATGTAAAAAATATATTCACTAAGAAAACAACAAAATTTTATGATTTAGACCTAAATGCAAAGTCAAAAGGTCAAAGGTGCCTCAGAAGTTCCCTCACCCTCATGGCCCCCCTGCATTAGTCAGCCAAAAGTGGTGCTGATGCAAAATACCAGAAATCCGCTGGCTCCAAAAGGATATTTATTTGGGGTAGAAGGTTACAAGGCCATAAAGCATAAAGTCTGTTGCCACGTGTTGGAGCAAGATGTCTGCCGATGTCTGCAAGGGTTCAGGCTTCCTGGGTTCGCCTCTTCCCAGGGCTTGCCCCTCTCCAGACTCAGCTGCTCTGGTATCTCCACAAGGCCAGCTATAGACTATCAGGTGAACAGCCTCTGCCTGTGTTTAATGGAGACTTCTCTCCTTCCTCACCTATCTGCTTCTCTGTGTGTTTACTTCCTGGGCTCCAGGATCAAAATTCCAACTAAATCCTGTGCCTAGTTCTTTTCTCTGAATCCCCACAGACCAAGGGGGCGGGAACTCAACATCCTACTGAGGTTGCCCAATCAAAGACTTAATCATTATTTAATCAAGTCAAAGTAAAACCTCTGAATTCAATACAATCTAATATGCCCATATTAGTTCACAAATATAATCCAATATCTATTTTTGGAATTCATAAACAATATCAAACTGCCACACTCCCAAATTAACCAGATACTTTTTTTTCTCAGTGAAATGTCTATGGAAACATCCAACACCACAGCGCCCCGGGGTTTCAGGGCTCTCAGGGTTGAGGGCCTAAGCCAAGGGCAGACTTGACCAGCCTCCTCCTTCCTCACCTCTCCTCCCCTAAGCCTCCATCCCAACCACGTACACCCTAAGGTCCCTTCCCCACGTCTCTCACCACCGCCCCCATCATTGTTCCTCATCTCCAGCCCCTTCCAGCCCCCCCACCTAGCCCCTAACAGAGTCCACAGGACAGTGGAGCCCCCCAAGCTCACACGCAGGTGCCCCTGTGACACTCACCCCAGGCCCACTCGAAGCCCCATCTCTAGGCTCACTCCACATACACACACTCACACACACTCACACACACTCACACACTAGCGCAGTGCACGCCCTCTCTCTGCCCACCCCTCCCCCACCTGAACCTCGTGACCTGGGCGACTCCCCACAGCCCTATGTCCCTCGAGTCCACCAGAAACCCTCAGCTACGCCCACTTCGCCGCTGCAACTTGAAGCTCTCCAAAACCCCTTAGTTGTATCTGCATATCGTGTCCACCTCCACCCGCTTCCGCTCCATGAGGTCCTTCTGGCTGTACCAGTCCTTGGCATCCCGTCGCCCTAGCTCTGTCAGGGTCATGAACTTCCCCATATCGCTGTCGAAGCGCAGATCTTCTCCAGGTTATGGATGTGTCTCTCCAGGAGCCGCACCTGCCCCTCCCATTGGATAAGTGACACTCAGACTGCTTGCTCTGTGAAATGGGCTGTGGGGACAGGACCAGTCACATGGCATCCTCCATAGAAGAGACTGACAGCTACACACACATATCCAGAGTTCCAGGGCTGAGCCCCAGGACGATCTGATTGGCTCCCTGCAGCCCCACCTCCAGACAGAGAGGCCCCGCCCCTCCGGGAGGGCGATGTTTCCTGTGGGGTCCGCTCTCAGAAGGTGCTTGGCTGGATCCTCCAGATAGAGCTGGCTGAGGGGCTGTCCCCACCAGGCCTGCCCCACCACCTCCTGGAAGCCTCCACCCAAAAGAAAACCCCTGCTCCATGCTCTAGCACGTTCCTCTAAATCAGGGGCTTTACAAGGGGTCCATGAGCTTGAATTTAAATGGAAAATAATGGTATTCTCTGGGAACGTGTTGGTGTGGTGTGTGATATATTTATTAAATAATACACAGTATAGTATGGACTTGGTGGGTTCCACGGTTTTCACCTTCCTGGCAAAGGGGTCCATGGGAAAAAAAGGTTAAGAAACCCTGCAAATGCCTCCCACCTCCTTCCTTCTGTAAACACATTTGTGCTGACCTTGTGCCAGGACTTTACTGCCCACTGAGAATTTGAAAAGCTGAAAACGGACATCTCGCCTCTACTTCGTTTATCTCAGTGAAAGTGATAGACAAAAACCACACCAGAATTTATACAGGAGCGAGAAATGTCTAAAAAGGAAAGACTGGATTTCCAAAAGAGAGTGATAGAGCCATCTAAATTATACTAGACTACCAGAGAAGAACTCTGAAGAGTGACATTTTGACATGACAGATCTTAGCTGGGGGAAGGGTGGGGTGTGGGTGTATACATTTGGGATAAAAGGGGAAAATATTTCATGTGCAAAGGCTTGAAAAGATTGAATTTCTTAAAGAAACCAGAAAGAAACATGTCACTGAAAACTGAGAATGAGGGGAAGGAGGGTAAAAGATTAGACTGGAGTTGTGGAGTCAGGTACTCCAAAGCTTTGTAGAAAATGTTAGGTTTTAGATTTATTCTAAATGTATCGAGAAACTATTGAAGAGTTTTAAACAGATTAAAATCAACACAAGTCCACCATTTCTTATCAACATTTCTAAATTCAAAAACCCAGCTTTCTTTCAAAGTTAGGTGCTAAAACGCATTTGGCAAATCTGAGCTGATGAGGTAAGGGGTCAGATGTATCTACAACAGAGAGAAGGATAAATAGAAACATCTGACGTGATCAATTTTAGAGAATGTACAACTACCACAAAGGTTTGAGGCATTTTGCTGAAAAATACTTGTGGCAGTCATCCCATTAATGATTTAATAACATAAAGGCAAGTCATGCAAGTTAACAGAAATGGTGATGACCAAGAACTCATGATATAGTGAAACACATTACAAAAGACAAAAAAAAGATGAAATCGTGAACTTGATTGATTGAATGGATTCAACAACAAAGTGGTAAGCTTCTTCTACTATCTATTTTTTTGGTACAGAAACAAGCTAAAATAAACCTTGAAGAAATGAACTGGAGGTGGGTGCCTAGAATGTTCAGAAGCTTCACTGTATAATTGAGTATTCTCAAACTTGGCACTATTAAACTTTGGATGAGATATTTCTTCATTCCAACAGGAACTGTCTTGGGCATTCAAGAATGTTTAGGAATATCCTGGCTTCTAACCACTGGGTACTAGTAACACTTCCCCAGGCGTGACAACCAAAACCTGTTTCCAGGCATGATGACAAATGTCCCCTGGGAGAGCAAAATTGTCCCTAGGTGAGAACCACTGTGATAAACCATCTGAAAAATCTGTTAATCTGTCAAACCTCTGTTAATTATGAAGTAGCAGAAAATTACATTGAATGCTTTTCCAGTATTTTACCTGATGGCAACTTTGGTCGTGAACAAATTTATTTTTGCTGGAAAAACAGCTCTGTATTGAGAGCAGATCTCTTAAAACATGTTCAAAAGTTCTAATGAGAGAGTATCCAAAACTGTTGATGTGCTGCAGTTTCACAAAAAGCCTAGGGCAGAGATTAGAAAAGCCCAAATCCAGGTTGTCTAAAATGTGTATTTTACTTATATATTTTTTCCAAATAATAATAATAACCAGAGATATATTTTATCACTGGTTTAATAACCACTTTTTATCAGTGCCTTAAGTTCATTAAAGGCAAGCTAGATGTTGAGAAAACTGTAAAAAATTTTTGTTTCCATTCAACTGCTCCACACACCCCACTCCTGAACTTCTCGCTAAAAGTAAAGAGTTTGGCTTTTAATACACCCCAATGTGACACTTATATTGAAGCCTTGAGACCAAGGAATATTTTTGTTCCATGAAGGGCAGGAATAAACTGTTTAAAACCTCTGTGCTTGCTGCAATTTACAGAGGCCTGGGAATCCAAGAAGCCAGTTGCTAGGGCTTATCATGATACTAATAATTAATTGAGTAAGGTTTACAAATGTTTGGCACAAATTAAGTGCATTCACCAGGTGGCAGTTTCCTCAGAGAGACCCTGCTGAGACAGAACGCGGACAGCTCTGAGAGGAGTCTTCAAATGGAAGTCTAGGGAGAGCTCCTGCATCCTTTGTGAACCCCATTCTGTGAAATCGTGAAATGACTAGCCCAACTTGATGACAATGATGACCCTAATGTACCTAATTCTTTGAGACCATCAAGCCATCACATGAAATAAGTGTAGCTGTTCATTAGCTGACTATGCAGCTTCGTGTGAGCTGCATATACATTCAAGGTACACTGAATATTTTCCTTCAGAAAAAATGTACTTAGATTTTGATTACATTTATGCCACTATTTCATTTATCATTTTCTTAATAAAAAATGAGATAGAACACTAATGATTGCCTATATTCTGTAAGCGTGAGTATTCATTCTTGAGTTTGGGTGTAGAAATATAGAAATGTTTGATCATTGGTGACTGCCTTTTTTCTCATTGAAGGTGTTCATTTAATAATTGGAAAATGCACTACTACGCTTCTAAAGTAGAATATCTAATTTCCCAAACTCATCTGTCCCTAAGAGTTTCAGAAGTGGATATGTGGAACTGTATGAGCTTCAATACACTACTGACAACAGTGCTGATAGTGAATTGGATATGGAAGAAGGGAAGAGCAGAAGGAAAGAGAAGAATTTGGAGTCTACTGGCATAATATAGGAGATAACAGTGGCTTAGACTAAGGCAGTAACCTGCCCATGGATGGCGCTGGGCAATGAGAGCTGTTTTGCGGTATGTTGGCAACTCGCACCATATTAAGTGAAAGTGTGGCAAGCACTGCTCCTAAAGTCTACACAAATGATCTCCTTTAACCCTCAAAACAACTTTATGAAGTAGATATGAATTTCCTTCTTTTACAATTGAAACAACTAACAGAGAAGTTAATGACTTGGCCAAAGTCACTTATTTCATAATAGGTTCATCAAGGTTTTGAACTCAGGAAATCTGGCTTTGGCATCCTTCACTGAACCACTACATTATACTAATGCTGCATGTGATTAATTACATGTTCTGTGCCTTGCACCACAGCTCCCACACAAATCTCCTTCTTAGGGAAGGATATCAGAGATCTCAAAATTCCTAAATCCTGTAGACTGTTCTGTCATCACTTCAGATTTCTCAGCAGCTTTCAACATTATTGAGTACTCCAACTTCCAAACACCCCCTATCATTTTGAAAGACTGTTGTATTATTAACCCACTTTTGCTGTATTGTCTTATTTTCTTCCAAACTATAAAGTAGTATAAAATAATGAAGTGTAAACTTTTCGTGGAGGACCTCTGCTAATTTTACTCTACACAATTATATCTGTATTTTCTATGCTTTTATTCTCTTTACTCACAAGTTAAGGCTATATATATATATATTCAGTAACTCATTGTATAAAACTTTGTAATCACTGAACTGATTTCTCTGCCTTTCCCAATCAGTTAAGAAGTTATATCAATTTATCCTTTACATAATATTCCTTCTTGATTTCTCTGCCACACTCTACTACTTATGTATAATAGCAAACTTCAGCCAGGGTCATTTCATTCCTATTCAGTAGCCCCAACTAACTCATTTTCAAACTTTTAGTCTCCTACTCCCTATATTACCAGTAGGATCAAATTACCAGCCTTGTCCAGATGCAGAAAAATCCTCTCTGTATTCAGTTCACCCAGAATAGAGAGACTAAGAATTAGGTGCCATCCTCACTTAGACAGCTTTAAATATGAGCAGAATCCAGACTCTTAGTAATGACCATCTCAAAGCTCCCTTTAGCCCCCAGAAATGATGGCAGGTAAGTGTGCACTCTGGATCAGACTGGATCTATTTCACTATTCACAAATTTACTGAGGAAATTCTTGGCAGATGAGAAGGGTAAAGAATAAAAATGTGTGATGTTGCTGTTCACTTTAGCTTGTATAGGCGTCTCTGTGGTGAGTTCCTAGTCTACACTTGTGTTGTGTCTATATGGGCCGTGGGCCCCACTTAAGTCGACAGTCTTAGAAAATAAAAATAGAGTTTGCCCAGTTAAATTTGAATTTCAGATAAATTATTTGTTGTTCATATGTAATTCAAATTCAACTGACCATCCTGTGTTTTATTTGGCAACCCTGGGCCAAGTTTACAATAATATCTCAGTTAGGATGGACTGAATTTAATACTTCATTGTTCTTCTCAACAAATGACCATGATCAGTTTTGTGTAAACCCATATGGAAACTGTCATATAAGAAATTCAGAATGAATGAATCTTCTCTTATGTACTGGAACTAGGAGGCCTAGCATCTTTCCCCCACCCTAAGAAATACACTGGTACATGTGAACATCAGAAAAATTATCAATAACTCAGACCCACTTACCACTATTCCCTGACAGTGGCTAAGAGCCCAGGCTCTATATCAGAACATCTGGATTTGAATATGAGTTTTCTTCTGCTAAGGGTCATCTTTTTACCTAGGAGTCTTTTTTTTTTATCTCTAAAATGAATCTAATAACATAGTCCTCACAGGGTTATACATATATAAAAGTACAAATTGATTCTTCATAATACTGACCACATAATACATAATTACTATATTACCATTTTAATTTTTTATAACCTCTATGAATACAAGCAACCAAGATCTTTCTATTTCTTAAATTCCTAAATCCTATAATATCTTTATATTAGTTCTATGATTTTGGTAATTGTCTTCCATTAATTTTATCAATAATTATTGTTCTGAGCTCCCTCTCCCATCCCTGACATATTTTCTTCAGATCACTATTTCGTGCTAAAATTTTCTCCTTTTTAAAATGTTTATTAGTTTGTTGTTCTTCTCCCCTGTCATTAGGTAAGTTACATGAGATTAGGAGTCTTTTT
The DNA here is from genome assembly GCA_026826555.1 of Tolypeutes matacus. Classification (NCBI taxonomy): domain Eukaryota; kingdom Metazoa; phylum Chordata; class Mammalia; order Cingulata; family Chlamyphoridae; genus Tolypeutes; species Tolypeutes matacus. Next base: position 590,303 of record JAKSZT010054094.1, on the reverse strand, counting down.
ATCTTACTCACACTGAATTTTTTAAAACTTACATCAGAGCATAATACATAGTATTTGCACAGAAAAATATTTTTGGTCTAAATGAGTAAACCCTGGGGTCTCAGAACTGATCATTGTGATTGTTATAATCACAATAACAATGTTCTTGGCTGCTCAAGAAAAATACCATGAAATGAGTTTGGTTACACAATGGGAATTTATTAGCTCAGAAATTTTGAGGCAAAGATAGAAGTCCAAATCAAGTCCAGTGTCAAGGACTGTGGCTTTTTGGGGCTGGCTGCCAGCTCTCCTTTGTCATCAGTATTCTCTTTGTCTTCAGCATTCCCTGGTTTCACTATGACACTGGTATGTTTTCCTTTTGTTTACACTGCTTCGGTTATTGCAAGCGTCTGGAAATATGTGAAGTAGTGTTTCATCAGGTCTGGAAACTATTTTCAGAGAGGTCATCTGGGTCACCAAATCTTCAACCTCTTCCAGTAGCCTGCACGAGCACCTGACTCCTTAGCCCTCTGTGGTCCAGGCTTGGTTCGGACAAAAGGGGTCAACTGACCTCTTCCCAGCTAGTGGCTACCACAGGCCACTACAGTGCACCCTGCACCCTCCATCCAGTGGTGGTTGCATGTGAGGGGGGTGTCTACACAGCAGTCCTTCCAGGGTACCGCAACAGCCCACGGGCCCTGTTTGGGGGGTGGTGTTATAATGATTGATGGTAACAAAACTGCCTTTGAGTTTATGGCTGTTCTTTTCATGTTTGCCCCATCGGCTTCTGTGAAATAGCAGAACATTGTGACCCAGTTACTTCTGAGCATTATAACATAAACATTTTTAAAGCACATGATCCCAGAGCTCCATGTTTAATACGCAGGGTATCTGGGAAAATGAATTGAAGCTGAGGATAAGAGAAAATCCTCAACTTCAGACTTTCAATAGGAGCTGGGACCCAGAGAAACCTCTTGAGGTACTTGTACAGGTGGTTTTTTTAATTTAAAAATTTTATTGTGGTAATAAATACACAACACAAATTTCCCCATTTTAACCACTTCCATGGGTACAATTCAGGGATATTAATTACAGTTACCATATGGTGCTACATCACTACCATCATTTCCAAAACTCTACAAAAAGGAATGAAGTTTGGATGCATGCTGTCCCAAACTTGGATATAAAAAGGTGCATGTAAAAAGCCAGATATAAAAGAACAAATAGTGTTTAATTTTGCTTATATGAAACACCTAGAATAAGTAAATACATAGAGACAGAAAGTAGATTATAGGCTACCAGGGGTTGGGGTAGGGAAAATGGGAGTTTTTGCCTCAAAATTTTTAATTTTGATAAGGCTTGATAACCTAAGGAACCCTTCATTACTACTTTACTGTTAAGCTTAGGGATCTTTTCTTTTTTTTTTGGTGAATCTGGAGATGTTATTCAGATATATTCAGGGGTAATGGTGTACCCACTAAGGATGTTTTCATCTACCTATTCAGTGTATATGGCAAGCTGATAGTTACTCTCTGTTCAACCTGTAGAGAGGCCATCAGGAGGCACCTTATGGACTCATGCCAGCAACTTGCTTTCTAATGGAACTCAATGCATCTCTGCACAAAGTTAAAGGTTCATCAACCAGTATGATGTTTAACAATTAATAAAATTTTCACTGAACTCTATGAAGACCATATCAGATGTTCTGGAAGGTTTCCAAGTTTGTAGCTGGATGTAACATTTCAAATCTGGAGGCCCAATGCAGAGAAGAATGTCAGCTTGGGCCCCATGACATTATCCTGAATCATGCCAAGTTTCCTGATTTCATTATAGGCCACATTTATACAGAGTCAAATTTGTACAACTTTCTAACACTCCTGGGTTAGGAAACCTGTGGAGAGGTCAAGTATATCTCTTTACTTTTCCAAGAAGTTTAGTAGTTAGACTTCACGGGTAGTGCTACACCAGTGACCTGCCAGAAGTGGAATAAAGAGTCCTGCATGCCACAAATTTCTCCCAACATTTCTGGCCTCCTTGACCATTCATGAGCCTATCCAAAATTTTACCACTCACTTGACGGTTTAACTCCTTATCATGGTAATGACTGTGTAAACAAATAGAGTGGGCAACTCCTAGCACCTTAGAAGCCTGTGCAGTATATTGTCCATATGGGAGCACAACAAGGAGTTTGTTTCTGATGATCTCAACTCATACAGTTATGCAGCTACGGAGGAAAAATAAACCAACCACTATGTATTTTGCTTAGATGGTAGAACTTACTGCCTCATCCCAATGTCTCTCAGGTTTGGACTGACTCTTGATATGCTTTGGTTTTCTTAGCTTTAGAAACTGCAAAAGCTATAAGGAGTCCTCACTTCTGGGGGAACTTGAAATTCCTAATTGTCTTCATGTTATCACCTGTCATGGCTGTTAGAAATATTTTTTACTTAATATAGCCATGGCAGAGAAAATTTTTTATTAACTGGCAGCTTTGCTCTTATCTGTAAAAATAGACCAGATTCTTCTGGCAGCTCATTCTTTAAGGTCAGGCCCCAAATTTCAAACTTTAGAGACTGTTAAGGTGTCTTTTGGACCCAGAGCAACTCTAGCATATCTAGATGGCTATAGTAGCACCAAAGTTAGCCCCTTTATCTTGCTGTGTAACTTCTGGAAGGGCACATATGAACAAAATAGGGGTGCTAGCAATGACGTTAGGGTGGTATACTCCAATTTTCTCAAATTGTTTTATAATATTGAAAAAGTTACTTTGTTTGATAGGTACACCATGTGGGAAGAGTTGTCAAAACAAAGAGCATAGCTCATCCTTTCCCCTGGGGAGCTTTTTGAAAATATTCTAGTTAATTTTACTTAGATAAAATATCCTTAGCATGAATAAATACTAATCAGGGTTTACATTTTCAGGATGGGTAGAAACTTTTCATCTACAAGGTGCCAGTTAGAAAAATACGGCTAAATGATATTTTGTTGTTGGTGTTTTAGATTTTATTTTATTTATTTATTCCTCCCCTCATGTTGTCTTTGTGCTCGCTGCCTGCTCTCTGTGTCCATTTGCTGTGTGCTCTCTGTGTCTGCTTGTTTTCTCTTCTTGTCTTCTCTTTACAAGACACTGAGAACCGATCCTGGGACCTCTGATGTGGGAGAGAGGTGCTCAATCACTTGCACCCTGGTTTGTTGTGTCTCTCATTGCCTCTCCTCTTTGTCTCTTTTTTGTTGCATCCTCTTTCCACGCGGGCCAGCTTGTCTTCAGCAGGAAGCCCCGGGAAATGAACCTGGGACCTCCCATATGGTAGACAGGAGCCCAATCACTTGAGCCACATCTGCTTCCCTATTAATATGTTTTTGAATAAAACAAACATCATTTCAGTCGCACACTTTTCAGAATTGATTTTAAGGAATTTGGTACAGCTCTGCAAATTATCATTTTCTTCATTGCCCATTCAACCTGGCATCACTGGGCAGTGGACAAGAGGAATGCCAGAGTGGAATTTTAAAAAATAATCTGGCCAGTATTTGTGCCGGATAAAGAGGCAGATACTTTGCCACAGCACAAAGGATACAAGAGGTAGAGAAAAAACAAAACAAAACAAAGAAACTAAAACTCTTTCTACATACAATATTAATGGGAACACTATGAGAATTCTGGTTTTCTTTCTGTGACTAACCAATGACAGACATTCTGGTTCTATTAAAAACTGCTGTGTTAAGTTATTATAAAGCATTGATAAAGTAAGTTTAAAAAGGTATTTCTAGGCAGTGTCAAGGTGTGAAGGCCAATGACTGGACACTCCCTGGAGTCCACAATGGGAGACTTCTTTGAGATCTCACTGGGAAGGACCCTTTCAAGCCTGCTGACTGATAATAGGGCTGTTAAATGACCCAGTCTTCCATTGAGCATTCATGCTTTCTATGGCAAGAAGAAATTTCTTGTTTTTTTTTTTTTTTAATATTTTTAATTGATACAAGTACTAGTGACCTGCTTCTTACTCTAAGTTCTAGGTTAGTGGAGGCAGTGTTCAGAAAATTCCTGATAATTTATTGAGGCTACTTGGAAAAGTGACAGACATTCTATGTCCTCTGTGGCTTGCCGATAACTGAAAGAGCCCACTTTCCCAGATGTGCTGAAAACTCTCAGGCTCACTATGAGAAAGCCCCATTCTGTAACAAGAGATAAGACTCACGACATTCTGTAATGCTACAAAATTCAACCTGCCTATTTTTCAACATAAAGTTTGTGCTTTTGATTTTACTTGTTTGTTCCCAACTGTTGTGACTTATTACCAATAAATAAAAACCTACAGGTATTTGTATTTTTGTTTTCAGTTCTTCTGGGTATATACCCAGCAGTGGAATTGCTGGATCATATGGAAGATCTATTGCTAGTTTTCTGAGGAACCGCCAAACTGTCCTCCACAGTGGCTGGACCA
>JAKSZT010054094.1:564777-576000 GCA_026826555.1 Tolypeutes matacus | reverse complement strand
CCAATCTGTGTCTTTTGATTGGTGAATTTAATCCATTAACATTCAGTGTTATTACTTGTAACGAATTTCTTACTTCAGCCATTTTTTCTTTCGGTTAGTGTATGTCATATACTGTTTTGTTTCTCTTTTTGGCTTTTCAGTTGTTTTTAAACTCTCCTCCAACTCTCTCTCCCTTGTTTTTACCATTCAACTTGTAGAGATTCCTTTAGTATTTCTTGAAGTGCTGGTTTCTTCTTGACATACTCTCTTAATTGCTGTTTATCTGTGAATATTTTGAACTCTCCATCATTTTTGAATGCCAATTTTGCTGGGTAGAGAATTCGTGGCTGGAAGTTTTTTTCTTTTAGTGTTTTGACTATGTCATACCACTGTCTTCTTGCCTCCATGGTTTCAGCTGAGAAATCAGCACTTAATCTTATTGTGCTTTCCTTGTATGTGATGGTTCTCTTTTCTCTTGCTGCCTTGAGTATTTTTTCTTTGTCTTGAGCATTTGGACATTTTGACAAGTATATGTCTTGGAGTTGGCGTGTTGGGATTTATACTATTTTGGGTGCGCTGTGCTTCCTGGATCTGCACATCCATTTCTCTCAATAGAGTTGGGAAGTTTTCAGCCATTATTTCCTTCAACACTCCTTCTGTTCCCTTTCCCTTCTCTTCTCCTTCTGGGATGCCCATATTGCGTATGTTTGTGCGTTTTTTATTATTGGTTAATTCTCTGAGTCCATGCTGGATTTTTTCTATCTTTTTGTCTATCTGTTCTACTATCTCTTTGATTTCAGCTGTATTGCCTTCCATATCACTAATTCTTTCCTCTGCCTGTTCAAATCTGCTGTTGTGTGAATCCAGCATCTTTTTTCATTTCTTGGCTTGTGCCGTTGTTCACCATCATATCCATTACCTTTTTCGGCATGTTTGCTATTTCTTCAGTATGTTCTCCCAGTGTCTTCTTTTTTTTTTTTTTTATATGACAAACATGTTCATTTATTATTCAATTTAAGGAAATGGCCTAATTATATTTATTTATTTATTTATTTTTTTTTTTTTTTGCTTTTTCCTTCTGTTTTTTTTTTTTTTTTTTTTTTTATTATGGGTAAAAATAAAAATTCTCACAATACATACAAACATTTGCAAAATGATATATAAACATATATGCATATATGTGTATTTGCTTACAAAAATGTTATTTTTTATATATATATATACATATATTTTAAGAGGTGCCCATCAACAGACGAATGGATAAGCAAAATGTGGCACATACATACAATGGAATATTACTCAGCGGTAAGAAGGAACAAAGTGCTAACACATGGAATAACGTGGATGAATCTTGAAGACCTTATGTTGAGTGAAGCAAGCCAGGCACTGAAGGATGAACAGTATATGACCTCACTGATCTGAACTGAGGAAAGTGAGCAGTCTCTGAGAACCATTGTCTGAAAGATAGGTTAACAAAGGAGAGTAAGAGAAGAGCAGGCTTTGAGCCATCTCCCATATGGACATAATCTATGGTAAAGGGATAGAGTGTGGTTGCATGTTGGGGGATGGGGCAGATGACTGGTGGTGTTCCTGGGTTTGGTGGTGCAGCACTGGGGGGTGGGTGGATTAGGAAGGGCACGTTCAAATACCCAGGGCATGTAACTGTGAATCTTGACATTCCATGGGTTGGGAGAGGGGGGTTTCACGGGCCCTGGGGGGCTGGGGAGAAGGGAACAGTCAAGATCTAATGGGTTGTTTGGTGGTCATAGGGAAGGTTCTTCATTACCTTACAGTAATGGACACAGGACATGGTAAATATCATCAAAATTATTAAACTGTGTCTTCTAAATTTTAAACTATACTGTAAATCATTGACAATGTTTAGTTGCTATATTTTGCTATCTGTATAACAGTTATAACAATGCTAACAACCAAAAAAAAAGGGGGGGGTTAATATGGGGTAGGGAAGGGGGGGTGGTTTGGTATCTGGGAGTCTCCGGCACTCCGTGTGTGACTTTGCTGTGACCTAAAACTTCTTTGAAAATTAAATGAAAAATTGGGAGACAATGGGGATTGAGAGGAGGAAGGTGTCATGGCACACCAGACATCTGATAACACAGTGATAAAGGGAAGGAAGAAAAGGAAAAAAGAAAAGAGAAAGGAAAAAAATGAATATATATATATATGTTTTTTTTTAAAGGCATTTCCTTTGCTTTTTTGCCCATTTTTTTGAATGTCTCAATCCACTAATTATATTTTATTTTGTTTTGTTCTTTGATTATTTGTTTTTTTTCCTTCTTTCTTTTTTTTTTTCCCCCTGAGTTTCCTAATGTTTGTCTCTTGCATGTAAGCTTATCACACTTGTTTCTTTTTCCTAGTAAGTGTATTTGATTATTTTATGGACTAAATGTTCATGGAGGATTTGGATCACAGAAGGGTTACAATGGGTACTGCGGGGGATTATTGGGGGGGGGTGCCTGGGGGGGATTCGTGGGGATTGGTTCATCCGAATATACATGAAAGATATACAAAATCATTCAAAGGATCGGGGGATGGGGCATGGTCACGATGGGTGGATAATCACACAATAAATGAGGAAATCTGAATTCCTAGCCTGGAGAGCTCTGCCACAGTCTCCAAGGGAGCAGCAATAGTCCTCTGAGTGTAGGGACAGTGCCTGTCAAAATAGGATAACCCACTGATGTGTTTTTTTTTTTTATTGATGACTACCCTTGTGAGTCTTTGCTCTTGTAAATGAGACTTAGCCTGCAGTTGTGGAGTGCCTAAGGGTTGCCACCTGAGAGCCTCCTTGTTGCTCAAATGTGGCCTCTCTCTAAGCCAAACTCAGCATATGATTGCATTACCTTCCCCCCAACGTGGGGCATGACTCCCGGGGATGAGACTCCCTGGCAACGAGGGATTAATACCAAGTGCCAACTGGCAACACAACTGGAAAAAGACCTTGAATAAAAGGGGGAAATGGTAAAGACAAATGACTTCAAAGAGAGTTGGGAGGTCATCCCAGAGGTAACTCTTACGCACACCTCAGTAGGAGCTCATAGAACATCTAAGTGCCTATCACTCCACTCAGAGGGGTTCCTGAGAGCTCTGGAGACACCCTGGTCCTATATAAGGGGGGATAGCACCAGAGACTGATGTCTTATCAGTGGGTTGTATTTTGGAATCTGTGCTCCTGAGAGTGACAGAATTAGACTCATATAAGTCCTCCCTGCACATGGTTCACCAGTCCCTTCTATTCAAACCTATATGTGATGCTGGAGTTTTTAGGTATACTTCCAGAGACTGGAGCCTCCCGCCTACCTATGTGCCAGGTGTGCATGAAATCTAGGTGGAGCTGCAACTCCTACCCTACAGCTCAATGGACTCATCCAAGTCACCTGGTGAGGAGACAACGATGGGCAATGGCCATCCCAGGGAATGGAGAGGGCCTGCATCTGCAGGCAGGATCATCCCACCCACCATATCCATGGGATATAAGCCCTCTCTCACTTGGAGTTGGAGTGGACATCACCATCCCAGTCCCCTCAGGATTGGGGGAAGAACTATGGACTAGAGTGTACTTGATGGTATTCTCTTGTTCACATATGGTGATTCTAGCAATGGAAGAAATTATAACAATGAGGTGGAGCCAGTGGCCACTTGACACTTTTGGGGTAGGGAGGGGTTGAGCAATTGAAATACAGGGGCTTCTTTGGGAGTTGGAGGTTGTTCTGAGTACTGTTGTGGCAACGGATGTAGGCCATTTTAAATCAGCACACACCACTCAGAACTGAGTGGGAGAGAGTGTGGTCTACAGTGTGAACTGTGGTCTATGGTTGGTGGCAAGGCTCCAGGATGTGTAAGTTCATTGAGGGTGGTGGGCCACACTTGTGGGAGATGTTTGTGTGGGATATGGTGGGAGGTGTGGGAGGTGGGCAACATGGGAATCCCAGTGGGTTCCGTGTAATAATTTGGGTAATCTAAGCATCTCTTAAAATATATGTATATATATATATATAAATAACATTTTTGTATGCAAATACACATATATGCATATATATTTATATATCATTTTGCAAATGTTTGTATGTATTGTGAGAATTTTGATTTTTACCCAAAATAAAAATAAATTAAAAAAAAAAAAAGAAAGGAGGTGGGAGGCCTGCAGGGGTTCTTAACCTTTTTTTCCCATGGACCCCTTTGCCAGGAAACTGAAAACCATGGAACTCACTTAGTCCTTACTATATTGTGTATTTTTTTAAAAAATATATCACACACCACACCAACATGTCCCCAGGAAAATAATCTTATTTTGAATTTAAATTCAAGCTCTATGACCCCTTGATAAGACCCCTGATTCAGATGAATGGGTAAAGCAGGGAGCAGGGGTTTTCCTCTGGGTGGAGGCTTCCAGGTAAATAATTACCTGAGAATAATAACACTGAAGGTTAAAGAATTAAACTCACCAGTCAAGAGACACAGATTGGCAGAATGGATAAGGAAATATGACCCATCTATATGTTGTCTACAAGAAACCCACCTTAGACTCAGGGATTCAAGGCAGCTGAAGGGGAGTGGCTGGAAAACAATCTTACAAGCAAACAATAACCAAAAAAAAGGGCCAGAGTAGCTATACTAATATCAGACAAAATAGATTTTTAAATGCAAAACTATTTTAAGAGACAAAGACAGACACTATATATTAGTGAAAGGGGTAATCAATCTTTCAAGAAGAAGGAATAACCATAAACATTTACTCACCCAAGAGGGACACCTCAAAATACACGAGACAAACACTGGAAAAACTAAGTGGAGAAATAGATACCTACCATTAGAGTGGGGGACTTTAATACACCATTATCACCATTAGACAGAACATCTCAACAAAGAATCAGTAAAGAAACAAAGATTTTGATTAATACATTAGAGGATCTGGATCTAATAGACATAGACAGAACACTACACTCAAATACAGCATGATGTACATTCTTCTCAAGTGCATATGGATCATACTCCAAGATAGACCACATTCTAGGCCACAGAGAAATGCTCAATGAATTCAGAATGATTGTAATTATACAAAGTAATTTCTCTGGCCACAATGGAATGAAGGTGGAATTCAGTAAGGGCCAGAGAACCAGATTAGGCACAAAGATATGGAAGATAAACAACACACTCTTAGACAAACAGTGCGTCAAGTAGGAAATCTGAAAAGAAATCAATAACTACCTTGAAATGAATGAATAGGACAACACAATATATTAAAACCTATGGGATGCAGCAAAAGTGGTACTGAGAGGGAAATTCATAGCTATAAATGCATATATCAAAAAAGAAGAAAGAGCTAAAATTGAAGACCTAACTGCACACCTGGAGGAATTGGGAAAACAACAACAAACTTATCCACAAGGAAGCATAAAGAAGGAAATAATAAACATTAGAGCAGAACTAAATGAAAAAGAAAATAAGAAAGCACTAGAAAAAATAAACAAAACAAAGCTGGTTATTTGAGAAGATCAATAAAATTGAGAAACCTTTAGCCAGAGTAACAAAGAAAAAAAAAGAGAGAAGATGCAAATACACAAAATAAGAAGTGAAGAAGGGGAAATTACCACTGATCCCACAGAAATAAAGAGTATCATAAGAGGATACTTTGAAAAATTATATGTCCACAAGAATGATAATTTAGAGGAAATGGATAAATTCTTAGAAACTCATAAGCAGCCTACATTTGTGAAAGAAGAAATTGATGAACTCAACAGGCCAATTACAAGTAAAGAGATGGACTCAGTCATCAAAAACCTCCCAACTAAGAAAAGCCCAGGACCAGACAGCTTCATGGATGAATTCTACCAAACTTTCCAGAAAGAACTAACACCAATCCTGCTTAGACTCTTCCAAAAAATAGAAGTAGAAGGAACATTGCCTAATTCATTCTATGATGACAATATTACCCTAATATCAAGGCCAAACAAAGATGCCACAAGAAAGGAAAATTACAGGCCAATCTCTCTAATGAACCTAGATGCAAAAATCCTCAACAAAATACCTGCTAATCGCATTCAACAACATATCAAAAGGATTATACACCATGACCAAGTAGGTTTCATCCCAGATATGCAAGGATGGCTCAACATAAGAAAATCAATGAATGTAATACACCACATAAACAGATAAAAAGAAAAAAAAAAATCACATGATCATCTCCCTACATGCAGAAAAGGCATTTGACAAAATACAGGGCCCTTTCCTGATAAAAAAAACACTGCAAAAGATAGGAAAGGAAACTTTCTGAACATGATAAAGAGTATATATGAAAAACCCACAGCTAACATAATCTTCAAGAGTGAAATCCTAAAAGCTTTCCCTCTAAGTTATCACTGCTCCTATCTAACATTTTATTAGAAGTACTTGCTTGAGCACTGAGGCAAGAAAAAGATATAAAAGGCATCCAAATTGGAAAGGAAGAAGTAAAAATCTCACTATTTGCAGATGACATGATCCTATACATAGAAAGCCCTGAGAAATCTACAACAAAACTTCTAGAACTTACAAAAGAGTTCAGTAAAGTCACAGGCTATAAGATCAATGCTCAAAAATCAGTAGCATTCCATATACCAATAACAAGAAATCTGGGAAGCAAATCAAGAAAAAATATACCATTTACAAGAGTAACTAAAAGAATCAAATACCTAGGAATAAATTTAACTAATGACATAAAGGTCTTATATACAGTAAACAACACAACACTGTTAAAGGAAATCAAAGACTTAAATAAATGGAAGAATATTTTTTTTTCATGGATAAGAAGACTAAACAGCATTAAGATGTCTATCCTACCCAAACTAATGTACAGATTTAATGCACTCCCAATAAAAATCAACCCAGCATTTTTTTTACTGAACTAAAATGATCAAATTTATTTGGAAGGACAAGAGGCCCCAAATAGCCAAAGACATATTGAAAAAGAAAAATGAAATTGGAGGTATCACACTACCTGACTATAAACATACTATAAAGCTACAGTAGCCAAACTGCATAGTATTGGCACAAGGGCAGAGATACCGACCAAGAGAACTGAATTGAGAGTTCTGATACAGATCCTAGTATATTCAGTCATCTGATATTTGACTAAGCCACCAAGCCCACTCAACTGGGAGAGAGTGACCTCTTCAACAAATGTGCTTGGAGAACTGGATATCCATATCCAAAAGAATGAGAGAGGAACACCATCTCACCTTATACAGAAATCACCTCAAGATGGATCAAAGATCTAAATATAAGAGCCAAATCCATAAAGACCTTGGAAGATAATGTGGGGAAGCATCTACAGGACCTTGTAATAGGAAATAGTTTCATGAATTTAACACCCAAAGCATGAGCAGCAATAGAAAAAATAGATAAATGGGATCTCCTCAAAATTAAAAACTTTTGCACCACAAAGAACATTATCAAAATAGGAAAAAGGCAGCCTTCTCAATGGAAGAAAATATTTGGCAACCATATATCTGATTGCAGCTTAATATCCAGCAAATATAAAGAAATCCTACACCTTGAGAAAAAAAAAAAAAGACAAACAACCCATTTAAAAAAAGGCAAGCGATCTGAAAATACAGTTCTCCAAGGAAAAAATACAAATGGCTAAAAAGCACATGAAAAGATACACAACAGTACTACCTATTAGACAAATCCAAACTACAAGGAGATACCATCTTACACCCATTAGACTGGCGGCTATTTAAAAAAATAGAGGACTATAAGTGTTGGAGAGGATGTGGAGGAATGGGAACGCTCATCCACTACTGATGGGAATGTAGAATGGTCCAGCCATTGTGGAGAACAGTTTGGCAGTTCCTCAAAAAACTAACTATTGAACTGCCATATGATCCAGCAATTCTACTGGTGTGTATAAACCCAGAAGAACAGAAAGCAAAGGCACGAACAGATATATGCATACCGATGTTCTTAGCAGCATTATTCACTATTGCCAAAACTTGGAATCAACCCAAATGCCCATCAACAGATGAATGGATAAACAAAAAGTTGTATATACGTACAATGGAATATTCCTCAGCTGTAAAAGGGATACAGTGCTAACACATGGGATAACATGGCTGAATCTTGAAGATCTTATGTTGAGTGAAGCAAGCCAGGCATTGAAGGATGAACAGTACATGACCTCACTGATATGAATTAAGCAAATTGAACAGACTCGGAAAGCTATTGTCTGGAAGATAGGTTTACAAGAAATAGAAAGGGAGAAGGTTGTGACCCAACACCCATATGGACGTAATCTATGGTAAGGTGAAAGTGTGTAGTTGTATATTGAAGGGATATGACAGGAGGGTAGTGATATTATTGGGTTGGGTGTTGCAGGGTTGACAGGTGGGTAGATTGGGAAGTGTGGGTTGGAAGGTCCAGGGTATTGGGGGGAATATGGGGAGAGGGACCAGGTGAACACAGAGTATTTCTGGGGATGTGGTTGAAAGTACAAAGTTGGGAATGCTCTTAAGGCAATATGACAAGGAAGAGGTACTGGTTTAGGGTGTGGATTGGGGAGGGGGCGGACATTTGGGAGAGGGCGCACCTGTAGCAGGTTTTTAGAGAGTGTGTGAGTGATCATTCTGTCATAATGTGTTGTATCAGTGGGAGGAGACCCACATAATAAGCGGGAAGGAGTTGGACTCCCATCCTTGGGAGGACAGATTTGTTCACAACTAGAAAAGCAGGATTCTCTTGAGTGCACGGGCGGTTCCTAATAGGGGAGGACAAACCAGTGTGCCAAGACCTCATTGTTGTTCCATGTAACTATGATTCTTGTCATCCAAGGAGTGAGGCCAGGGAGTCTCTGTGAGACCCGAGGGGAAAGGGAGAGAGGAATAGAACAGCTCTAACAGGGGATATTTATTGGGCAACAGAAGTTTTCTACATGATCTTACATTGATAGACACAGGCCATGTTAAATATATCATCAAAATTTATAAAAGTGTACGGTCTATAATGTAAACCATATGTAAACCATTGACCATGTTTAGTAGCTATATTTCACCATTTCTATATCAGTTATAAGAAAGGTCCCATCCACATATAAAAAGGTATTAATACGGGAAGGAGGAAAAGGGGAGGATGTTGGGTATATGAGTGTCCCCACTGTATGTCACTGTATGTGACTGTTCTGTGACTAAAGCTTCTTTGAAAACAAAATGAAAAATTGTAAGACACTGGGAAATAAATGGAAGAAAGTGTCACTGTACAGACAGGAAACCAGATATAACAGTGATGAAAGGCAAAATGTAAATATATATATATATTTTAATATTTTTCATTATTTTTAAATATCTCAATCTTTTAATTTTATTTCATCTTTGGTTTTTAAATTTTATTATGTATTTTATTTCTTATATTTAAACTTATCATTATTATATCATTTTCCTATTAATTGTATTTGGCTACTTTAATGGCTTCATTGTTGAAGCAGCTTTGGATCACAGAAGGGTTACAACTGGGACGGGGAGGATCATCGGTGTGGGATGTCAGTGATGGGGGATACATGGGAGAAATTCACCTGGGCATACATATAAAGTATATAGAAATGTTTAAATGTTCACGTGGCATTGTCACAGTGGGTGGAGGTTCACACAATAACTGAGAGAATATTGAATTCCCATCATAGAGAGTTCTGCCACATTCTCTAATGGAGCAGCAACAGACCCCAAGTGCAGGGGCAATGACTGATGAAGGGGGATGATTCATTGATGGGCCCTTGATATTGATGACTATGTTTATGAGCCTTTGCTCTTACAATTGAAACTTAGCCTATTGTTGTGAGGTGCCTAAGAGTTGCTTCCTGAAAGCCTCCTTGTTGCTCATATATGGCCTCTCTCTAAGCCAATCTCAGCATATAAATGCATTACCTATTCTCCAGCATGGGACAAGACTCACAGGAATAAGCATCCCTAGCACCGAGGGATTACTACAAATTACCAAGTAGCAATGCAACTGGAAAAAGACCTCGAATAAAAGGGGGAAAAGGTAAAGACAAATGAATTTATATGGCTAAGGGACTTCAAAGTGAGTCGGGAGGTCATCCCACAGGTAAAGATTATGCACATCTCAGCAGGATCTCATAGACTTCCAAAGTGGATACTACTCCAAATAGTGGGGCTCTTGAGGACTCTGGACACCCAGGTCCTATGGTCAGGTCTGATAGCTCCAGACTTTGTTGCTTTGCCATTGGGCCCTACTTTGGAATTTGTGCTCCTGAGAGTGGCAGAGTTGGACCCAATCATGTCTTCCCTACACATGGCTAATCTGTTCTTGCTATTTATTTGGTGCTGGAGTTCATAGGTGTACATCCAAGAGACTCAAGTCTTTGGGCTGATCATGTGCCAGCTGGGCCCGGAACCTCAGCAGAGTTGCAACATCTACTCTACCCCTCATTGAACTCACCCAGGACAACTAACAAGGAGATGATGATGGACAATGACATCCCAAGGAACAGAGAGAGTCTGAAACTACAAGCAAGATAGTCCCATCCATTTTCCACATGAGATGTAAGCCCCCTCTCAATTACAGGTGGAGTGGACATCACCATCCCAGAATCCTCAGCATTGGGGAAAGAACTATGGACTAGAGTGGACTTTCTGGTATTCTACTATAGACATATTGTGATTCTAGCAATGGAAGAAATTACACCAATGGTGGGGAGCCAGTGGCCACTGGAGGCTCTGGGGGCAGGGAGAGGGAAAAACAGTTGCAATATGGGGGCGTTTTCAGGACTTGGGAATCGTCCTGAATGATGCTGCAATGACAGATATAGGCCATTTTATATCATCCCATAACATGCAGAACTGTGTGGGAAAGAGTGTAGACTACAATGTGAACTATGGTCCTTGCTTAATGGCAAAGCCCCAGGATGCATTTATCAATTGAAATGAATGTGCTACACTAATGAAGGATGTTTATGTGGGAGGGTGTAGCTGGTGTGGGAGTGTGGTATATGGGAATCTCTATAATTTTTGTGTAATATCTATGTAATCTATGTATCTTTTACAAAATTAAAAAAATATATATATATATTATAAAAAAAAGAACTTCAGAGTGAGATTCCCTCTATTTTAGCTCTAATTGAGAGTGAGGCTTATTTTCTTGCCATGTTTTGATCAGAACCTGTTTTCCAGGTCCTGTTTGAAGAAAGGTTGACCGCAGACAATCTTGAAGGGGCTTTGCTGAAGTGGGTCATAG
>JAKSZT010054094.1:418843-489270 GCA_026826555.1 Tolypeutes matacus | reverse complement strand
CATTATCATGACAAGTGTAAATAAAGACAGTTTTCCCTTTTTGAAAACCATTTGCCTTTTCTTTATTTTTCATGCCATTTTCATTGCCTAACTCCTATAGTACTCTAGATATTAAGGAGAAATTTTTAAATATTTCACTATTAAGTCTTATTTGTGTGGAAGGGTAGGTATCCTTCCTTTGAATGAGGAAATTCCTAATTAATACTAGTTTGCTAATACTTTTTTTTTTTTAAATCAGAACAGGCAGTGAATTCTGTCCAATGACTTTTGATGCTTCTATCAAGGTGGCCTTCTGCTTTTTGTCCTTCTTTCAGTTAATGTAGTGAATTGCATTAATTGTCAAAAGTTTAAACAATCTTGCATTTTATATGAAAAATATAGAGGAGGAAGATACAGACTATAGTTAGTAGTAATACGTTGACGATTCTCTTTCATGATTTGTTAACAAATGTTTCACAACAATGCAGGGTATTTGTGGAAGAGTGATGTGTGGGAGCTCTGTATGGTGTTATGCATGTTTATTTTGTAAGATCACTATGTTTACTAACACTTATAGTTTATGTATGAATGATATACTTCAATAAATTGTTAAAAAAAATAAAATAAAAACAGAGGACTACAAATATTGAAGAGGATGTGGAGGAATGGGAACCCTTGCCCACTGCCAATAGGAATGCAGAATGGTGCAGCCATTGTGGAGGACAGTTTGGCAGTTCCTCATGAAGCTAACTATAATACTGCTATATGATGCAGCAATCCCACTTCTGGTTATATACCCAGAAGAATTGAAAACAGGGACACAAACAGATATATGCACACCAATGCTCATAGCGGCTTTATTCACTATTGACAAAAGTTGGAAACAACCCAAAATCCATCAATAGATGAATGGATAAACAAATTGTGGTAAATACGTATAATGGAATATTACTCAGCTGTAAGAAGGAATGCAGTATTAACACATGCAATAACATGGATGAATTTTGAAGACCTTATGTTGAGTGAAGCAAGCCAGGCACTGAAAGACAAGTATTACATGACCGCACTGATATGAATTAAGCAAATTGAGCAGACTCAGAGATCTTGAGATTGAAAGATAGGTTTACAGGAGACAGAAATGGAAAGAGGGTTGTGAACTAAAGCCCATATGGGCAAAATCTATAAGATGGAAGTGTGTAGTCATGCAGTTAAGGGATATGACAGGGGTGTAGTGATAATATTGGGTAGGGTGGTGCTGGGTTTTGAAGCAAGTAGGCTGGGAAGGGTGTGTTAGAATTTCCATGGAACCGGATTGGGTTGGAGGAGGGACCAGGTGAACATTAGGGATTTGCAGGTTTGTGGTTGAAACTACAAAGATGGGAATCTTATTTTGGCAACATGGCAGGGTAGGGTAATGGTTTAGGGTGTTGGATGTGGGGAGCATTAGGGACAAGACACACCTGGGACAGGCTTCTAGGGAGTGTGTGAGTGTTAATATTATCATAGTGTGTTGTATCAATGAGTGGAGACCCATATAATGAGTGGGGAGGTATTTGACTCCCATCCTGGGAAGTCTTGCTATGTCCTCAAATAGAGGGTTGGGAGTCTCTCGAGAGCATAGACAGTGCCTAATAGGAAAGGACAGGCCAGTATGTCAAGCCCTCAATATTGTTGCAAGAAACTATGAATCTTGTTCTTCAAAGAGTGAAGCTTGGTGGTTGCCATGGGTCCCGAGGGGAGGGGGGCCGGAATAGAATAGATGGAGCATGGGGCATTTGGGGGACAATGGAAGTGTTCTACATGATCTTGCAATGATGGATGCAGGCCATGTTAAATTTCATCAAAATTTATAAAATTGTATGGTCCAAAATGTAAACATTAATATAAATAATTACCATGGTTAGTAGCAATGTTTCAATATTTGTACATCAATTGTAACAAATGTGCCATTCACGTGTAAAATGTTATTATTAGGGTAAAGAGGAGAAGGGGGAGGCTATTGGTTATATGGGAATCCCCTATATTCTGTACATGACTTTTCTGTAACCTAAAGCTTCTTTGAAGACAAAATTTAAAAAATAAGACAACTGGGAATAAAAGGAGAAAATGTCAGTGTACATATAAGACAACAGATCTTATAGTGATGAAAGACATAATGTCAAAAAAAATTTTTTTTAATTTTATGTTTTTTAATTATTTTTTATTCCGAAAAATTTTAGTTTTTTGTATTTTATTTATTATTTTTAAAACTATCATTATTTCATTTTCTTATTAATCATATTTTCTTTAGCTTCATTTTTGAAGAAATTTTGGATCACAGAAAGGTTAAAACAATGGCAGGGGAGGATCACTGGTGTGGAGTGTCAATGATGGGGCATTTATGGGAGGAGGTTCAATGGGGGAACACCTATAAGTAATATAAATGTATTCAAGTGTTCATGGGTATTGTCATGGTAGGTGGAGATTCACAAAATAGCTGAAAGAATATCAAATTCCCATACTGGGGAGCTCTGCCTCAATCTCTAATGGGACAGCAAGACTCCCCCAAGTACATAGGCAGTGACAAGTGAAGAAGGATGGACCATTGACAGGCCCTTGATATTGATGACTGTACTTGTGACCCCTTACTTTTGAAATTGAAACTTAGCCTAGTATTTTATGGTGCCTAAGAGTTACCACCTGAGGGCCTCCTTGTTGCTCAAATGTGGCCTCTCTCTAAGCCAAACTCAGAATATACATGCATTACATTGCCCCCAGCACGGAAAATGACTCTACAGGATAAACCTCCCTGGCACTGAAAGATTATTACCAAGTACCAACTAGCAATGCAACTGGAAAAAAACTCTGACCAAAAGGAGAAAAGGGTAAAGACCAATGAGTTTATATGGCTAAAAGACTTCAAAGTGAATCAGGAGGTCATTCCACAGGTTACACTTATGCACGTCTTAGCAGGATCTCATTGACTGCCAAAGTAAATATTACCCCAAATAGCAGAGACATCCAGACACTATAGGTAGGGCAGACAGTTCAGGAGTTTGGTGCCCTGCCAGTGGGCCTTACCTGGGAATTTATGATCCCCAATGTGAAAGAGTTGGACTCAGTTGTAGTTTCCCTGTACATGACTATTCTGGCCCTTCTACTTGAACCTATATTTAGTGGTAGAGTTGATAGATTTATGTCCAAGAGACTTAAATCTTTGAGCTGTCTATGTGCCATCTTGGTCCTGAATCTCAACTGAGTTGCAACGCCTACTCTCCAGTTCATTGGACTCACCCAGGACAACTAACAAGGAGATGATGATGGACAATGACCATCTCAAGGAACAGAGAGAATCTGCAACTGGAAGTGAGAGAGTCCCATTCATCTGCACGATGATATCTAAGCCCGCTCTCAATTAGAGGTGGAGTGGGCATCATCATCCAAGAATCCTTAGGATTGGGGAATGTACTATGAACTACTGTAGACTTACTGGTATTCTAGTATAAACTCATTGTTATTCTAGCAATGGAAGAACTTTTATTATTGAGGTGGAGGCAGTGGCCACTGGAGGTTCTGAGGGGAGGGAGAGGGAAAAACAGGTGTAATATGGGAACATTTTCAGGACTTGGGAACTGTCCTGAATGACATTGCAATGACAAATACAAGCCATCATAATTCTTCTTAAAACATACAAAATTGTGCGGAGCAGAGTGTAAACTACAACGTAAACTATAAGCCATGCTTATTGGCAATACTCCAAAATGTGTTCCTCAATTGTAACAAATGTACCACACTAATGAAGGCTGTTGTTAATGTGGGAAAATGGGGACGGGTTGGGAGCAGAACATATGGGAATTCCCTATTTTTTTATGTAACATTTATGTAATCTATGTATCTTTTTAAAAAATTAAAAAGTATATTTAAAAAAATAGGAATAGAATGAGCATAACCATGCCAAAATCCTCAAGAGTGGGGAATGAACAATGGACAAAAATAGACTAATTATTATTCTATTAGAGACTTATTATTATTCTAGCAATAGAAAAACTTTTATCATTGATATAAGGGTATTACCATCAGAGGTTCTGAAGGGAGTAAGAAGGAAGAACAGGTATAACATGGGGGCAATTTTGGGACATTGGAATTGTCCTGCATAACATTGCAAGGATGGATACAGGTAATTACACATTTTGTCATAACCTTTAAAATTGTGCAGGGCAGAGTGTAAACTATAATGTAAACTATAGTCCATGGTTAGTAGCAATGCTTCAGTATATGTCCATCAATTGTAACAAATGTGCCACATGAATGAAAGATGTTGTTAAAGTGGGAAAATCTGAGAGGGGAGGTGGTCAGGCATATGGAAATTCCCTATATTTTTATGTTATATTTATGTAATCTAAAGCATCTTTGAAAATTATAAACATTAAAAAAATTTTTTTTTAATCTAGCCATAGTTTCACAAATATGTGAGCAATAACTCACTGTGTCTCAGCCATCCTTTCCTCCCATTTTCCTGCTAAACCTCCCCCACTTTACTGAGTTTTTCCACTTAGGCCACATCTCCAAATGTAAGATGGTTCCAAAATCAATTCAGAATCTTCTGGTAAAGGCAGTGGCATCTAGGCCTATGGTTAATGAAATTGGTAATGCCAGACATCAGTGTTCAATTTCACTCCTCATTCAGTCTGAAAAGGGATGATATGCAGACCCTGTAATGTGTGTGGATCCCCCTCCCATTCTGCCCCCAACACATCCCCTCCCATACACCCCACCATCTGTCTCACCCATTGTCAGTGGTCAAATCCTGGGCAATGTAATTCTCTGTATTGAAGATCAGGCTATCTCATTGAACTGAGCTACAAGAACCAAAAACAGATTCTGAATCTACTCATTAATAGAGCACTCCCAACAAACAAACTGTGCTCTAGGATTTTCCAGATGAGGACTGGACCAAGCAGCTCGATTGCCTGAAGTTTCTCTGAATGATACGAAGTCTTAATGGACCTAGGTATTTTTTATTAATCCCAGATCTTATAAGATAAACTACACATTCAGACCCTTTAGGATGGAGAGATGATACATATTCCCAGAACTCTGAAGAACTGTTTCAGACACACTGAAAACTCTACCTCCTTTATTGTATACAGAAAAATCACAGTTCAAAGAAATTCCAAGGAATAAGTACACAAAGGATGGCCCCATGGAATGTTCTCAAGGCTCTGGAGCAGAAAAAGATCCTATGGGTCATTCCAGGGGAATGGTATGGAGATAATAAAACAATGGCAGAAAATGGAGGGAAACAGCAACCGGAAGGGGTGATAGGGAAACCCAACTAGATGTTAGAGTATGGAGCAATCAGGGTTGGCATCACCACTCTTGAGGTGGCTAAAGGGCTGGAGAGTGCTGAAGAATGGCTGTCTTCATTTAGGTGAACCATTGCAGTATTGCTAGTTCTGTAAAGCTACTAAAAAGCAAATTTCTTCATCAATCTTCTCTCTGAGAAAGACCATCACCTGTAGCAGGGAACACATAGTAAAGAGTTTAAAATGAATGTTTTAAGCTCTTTTCTTTCAGATTCTCAACTCTTCTCCCTTATTCCTTTGACTTTGGAAGTCTCACTATTCATCTGGGCTCTAGTAAATATAGCTTTTCAAACATGAACCCTATTCTCCAAGTGAACATGAATGACCAGGCCATGGTTTACTTTCTCTTAGAGCTCCTGACACCATTTCTCAGACTGGGGAAGCAAAAACAGACTTTAGTCTCCAAGGGATTTCTATTTAAATGAAAAGAAGGAGGCCAGACTATGGGAATGCTACTCAACTGATAGCTTGCCTGAGGAAATTTAAGTCAGGAGACTCTCAAATCTGAATGGTGATTGTCCTAGATCACTGGACTTGGTAGTTAGATGTGAAACAATATCTTAGGTGCTAGATATAATTTCCTAGATTGAAGGAGTGACCTGACTGCACATCTATGGAATAGGATAGGGACCCTGAAGCTTTGGGATGCCAGATGAGACCAATGTCTGATACTGACCTAAGAAAGAGAGATCAAGTCACAATTTCCCACAACTTTTTCCCCTAAAAGAGCCATCTGTCATTTCCTCCACCTTGTTTCCTCCCTTGAAAATCTCCACACCTGTTTTTCTAAGGCCATGGCAAACTCACCTACAGGCATCTCACAGAGGTCCCCGGCGCTCAGCAGCATTGCCTTTGCGCATCCCCTTGATGATGAAGGTAGTTCCGACCACAATGCCCACCAGACCCACAACCAGGCCCAGGGCACACACCAGATTCTCTGTTGTCTCTGGGAGGGGGGTTGGTCCTTCAAACTCTGAGAAGAAATAAAAACAGATTACAGAGTAATGAACAGTGTTGGAGAGTTGCCTTTAGGATCAACTGTATTGTACTTAGGCAAGAGAATTGTCATTAACAAATTAAAAAGGAGGAAGGCAGAATGCTCTATTAAGGAAATTGCAGATTGAAAATGTAAGAATCTGAGTATTAAGAAAAGACAAGATATAGGACTGTAGCAGATGTTATGAAACTGTGGGTCCTAAGCATCATGGGATTACATCATGAAGTGAAGGGGACTGAAGGATGCTCCATACCCCAGTGTTTGAGAAGAGGCTCATCCAGACCCCCGTGCTCCACCTTGCAGTCATAGACGTCCTCAGTTGTGGGCAGGAAGGGGAGATAGTGGAACTTGCGGAAAAGATGGTCCTTCCTGGGAAGGAAGACTGTCTCTGACACTCCTGTGGTGACAGGTTTTCCATTTTGAAGCCACGTGACATTGATCACCGGTGGGGAGAACTTGTCGATGGAACAGATGAGAATGTTGGGCTGTCCCAGTTCCGCAGGTCTGTTCAAGAGCACCATCACCTCCGGAGGTACTAGGGGAGCACATGACAGAAATTAGCCTTCCCTGCTTAGGCTGGTCCCTTCCCCTCCCACATTGAATTATGGTCCAAACCTCATCAACAGACCCTAAAGTTGGAAAAGCAGTTGAAAGGGTGTTCTGCAACATCTATGTGACAGCCTCACCTGGGACTGGAAACAAGATTGAGATACAAGATACACAAGGACCTCATTCTTGATCTCCCAGAATGGATTCAGGGCAAGGATTTTTGTGAGTGAATGTGGATGGCAGGGGTAAGACAAGAGCACATCAATAAAGAAACAAAACCATGAAGTTCTTGTGCCTGTGATAGGAGAATTTGGGCTTCCTGCTGACAAGGTTAGGCCTGTGGAAGGGAAAGCCAGTCACTATAATATAAACAAGGAGCCCACGCCCATGAGGGAGAGGTACCGCTGGTTTCCGGAGTGTAGTTGGAGCGCTTCATCATCGTTTCCAGGTTGGCTTTGTCCACAGCAATGTTGGCTAACGCACCCTGAGCCTCAAAGCTGGCAAAATGTCCAAATTGTTCAAGCCGCCAGACTGTCTCCTTCTTTCCCAAATCCACGTGAAAAATCTCATCACCATCAAAGTCGAACATATACTGTCCTGATGGGTTAGGGGTCTGATAGAACTCGGCCTGTATGATCACATGCTCCTCTGAAACAGCAGGAAAGGGAGTTAGGGTGGGAAGCAGGAGGAGGGGATGAAGAAGAACCCAGGGTGTGAGACACACACCTGTGGGCAGGGATGGCGGGGAGGGATCGGGTCAAGTGGAATGAAAGAGCCATGGAGAGCAGGAACAGGTGGAAGATAAGGTCTGGATGGAAGGCATGGATGCTGAACAGTGCTGGAAGGGCAGAAAGTGAGGGTAGAGTTAGAGAGGGTGGATTGAGGGAAATGAGGGATAAAAAATCCCAGAGGATTGTAAAGCCATATTTGACTCCCATGTTCCTAGCAGAGACATGATTCCTTTTTAAGAAATCCAGCAGTAGTTCCTAAAAGAGAAATGTTCTCTCTCTTTCACACAGGCTTTAAAACCCAGAGTTCCAGTGCATCTTTGTCAGAACCTTGCACTAAAAAGATAGAAGGTCAAAAGGTTGGCTTTTGAGCTCTGAAATCAAATCCTATCTTGAGGAGAATATTCTACCTATATACGTGTAGTGTTCTAATTATAATTCTGCTGTGGATTTGCTTCTCCCTTAGGTGGTTTTTTTTCTGTTTGTTTGTTTGTTTTTTTTAAGATCAAATGAGACAAGTGTAAGTAATTTCTTAGTATTGTTCACATGAGGGTCAGAGGCTGCTTTGTATTTAAGAATGAGACTAATGGAAAACATAACTGGGGCCTGGGATACCCAGGGAGCTTTTAATGAGACCTTGTGGTGTTGCACATCACCCATGTTCCTGGATTCACATCACACCATGCATGTGTGATGAAGGAATATGCTTGGATTGACCCTGGCACCCTTGTATCTTAATTCTTCTTAGATTGGGACCATCATTATAAGACATATTATATTATGGTTGATACTTAGAATGATCAACACCAAGGAAGTAATCAACTTGAAAAAGGAGAATTAAAATTGGAGATATGCAGCTTCTGTGGTGTGTGTAGATGAGGGGAGGGGATTGTTTCTGTACTTAGTCTTCAGAGACAACCTAAGGGGTTTTAAGGTCTGACTGTATATTGATAAACCTAGGGACTATTTTAATATCCGCAGGTATGCACACATACATAGATGCAGACATATATGGTTGCCCTTTTCCAACCCGAAGAAAGAACCTCTTCTTTCCAGAGAAGCACCCTGTATGAAGAATAGTTTATAATAGTCTTCACTTCAGCCCGAATATTTGCTCTAGAGATGGCAGAGGAAAATATCAGATTCCCACTTCCTTATTAACTTTTCTACTCTCTTGGAAATATCAAGAAACAGTGACGGCATAGCATTAGAAAACCCACTGTAAGGTGGACTCTGGCTGTCTCCAGAGGGAGGAGATTACATGCAATTTCTATCAGCACTCCTGCCATCCCTCCCCCTTGGGTAGACGGTCTGTCTTTGGTGACCTTCCTTTTAATACAATGTCTCTGCTTACAATAAGCTGGCAGGATTCACAAGCCAAGACATAATATGAATATATGAATATATATGAATTCATATATATGAATATATGGTATATTCAGCCAAGAACAGTGCGAAGAACTTCTCATAATTTGTCTCTTTCATCCTCACAAAACTATGTGAGGTTTTAAATTTTTCACTTTACTAAAAAGGAATTAAAGTCCAAAGAGGTAACTTGTTAATGAGTGTGAGAAAATACTCCCACCTGCCCCTACGCCCCAGGTTTGGTTCATATCAAAGTCAGTGAGTGCTATTACCCAATATACAATTCCCCTTTGTTCTTCTAAAATAAATTTAACTAACTTAATTTTGTGTTGCAGGTAGAACTCCTCAAAAGTACAATTTGTCATACTTCCAAATACTGTCTTGCAATGTCCACAGTTTGTTTCTCAATGCTCTCCTAGCATATTGATTTCATAGCACCTACCTTTGATAGCCCATGATTCCTGAGGGCTCATCAGGACAGCCACAATGAAAACTCCTAGCACCGGGACTCCACTTAAGGCCATTTTCTTCTTAGGTGCTTTGATGAGGGTCAGTAGAGCTCGCCAGTGAGGCAGTACAAACGAGAATAAAAGAAAAGAGATTGTGCGGTGTGACGGAGTCTGGCTTGATTAAAATTCAGAGCGATTGAGCTGCAGCCAATCAGAAAAAAAACTTTGAGATGACAAATCTGTTGCTAAGGGCAGGGTTCATGTAAAGGGTCCAAGAGAGGAGCTATCAATTTAGCTCATTAAAGAGATACAGTTTCTTAATCAAATGAACAAATGAACAACAACCATAGAAAATCAAGTTTTTCCCACCTCCCACACCTCCCAAGAATCCCTGTAATTTCTGTGTAATATTTAGGTAATCTAAGCACCTTTTAATACATACATATATATATATATATATATATATATATATATATATATATACACACACACATATATATATAATTATTACATAATAACATTTATGTAAGCAAATGCGCATATATGCATATATATTTATATATAATTTTACAAATAAAAAATTTAATAATTAAATAAATAAATAAATAAAAGATAATCAAGTTTTTGAGAATGTCAGGCAATCAGATTCTTCCAACCCCCACCCCCACCCCAGTAAGCTCTAACCCTAGACATGGATGTGCCAGAAGCTCATTAGTAAGAATAAAATCAGTGAAAACATCCTAAAGTGAGAGATAAAGACAGATCATGCCTCTGTGCTGTGAGAGCTTGGAAGTTTATTTAAGAGACAAAAAATTGTCTAAAGAGAACGTAAACTGCCAGGCCATGGAGAATGCCTGAATCCTGGTGGCACTGGGTGGCAGAGTTTCACTTAAGAAGCTACTGAATGTTTTATGCTTCAACCTCAGTTTCCTAAACCCAAAGATGGCCAACTTAGCCAAAAATCATGGGAAGCCTGTCCCTGGGCTCCACAAAGAGAACATCAGGGGAGAAACTCTGAGTTTCAACACTTCCAAAGCTGGAGAAGAATAGAAAGCTTAGACGTAGGCAGAGGTTAGTGGAAACAATGGACTGTAAAGGAGGCACTTTTGCCTAATTCCTACCACATTAAACATGACCAGAGATTGGAGTAGACTGTTGAGGACACACCTCATTTGAGGACTCAGGTTAATAAATATGGTGGCATAAATTGGGCAGATCATATTTTACTGGGAACACAAGAGATGATAACCTGCAGGAGGACTTTACCATTCCTTCCTTCATGTCTTGAGATTATTAAAGTTCTGATCCAAAGAATGTATGTTGATGTTCACCATAGAGAAGACTAAAAGCTAAGACATTCTGACCTGCATGTTTCCTAAAATCCAGGATAAGACAAAGGACTCTATCAAACCACACATAGAAAGGACAGACAGTGAAAAGGCTGGGATACATATACAACCAATAAAGAGAGAACTGGCAGTGAGACAGATTAATCCGCTGATGAGTCCATCATTTAATTCCAGTTAGGACCCACGGACTTCCCATGCTATTGTTCTGAGGTCTTATCCTGCCCTGTAGCTGTCTTCATACATTGTAAGGGCAAACACCCCATATAGCAGGGGTTCTTAACAAGGGGTCCATGAGCTTGAAATAAATTTAAAAAAATTATTCTTGTGGAGACATGTTGGTGTGGGTATGATATATTTATTAAATAATGCACAGTATAGCATGGACTTAGTAAGGGATCTGTGGTTTCCACCTGACTGGCAAAGGGGTCTGTGGAACAAGAAGGGTAAGAATCCCTGCCATAGAGCCTAATATTATCTGATCACATCTAAGGCTTTGAACATACTCTGATGTTGACTTCTAGATCACTAAGAGGAGACTGACAGCATGGTGACAGTTGTTAAGGAATGTATTTCCTGGAGGTAGGGCAATGGGTCAAATGACAGCTCTAAATTATCAGTCTATGATGAGAGTCTGATCCTATGACTTAGGCTAGTCATCTCCTCTTTCAGAGGCAAAGCCTAGTGTACTTTTTCCATGCCTACCCTATGCTGTCCTCCATAACACCTGGTTTTTAGAAGATATTCAATAAACATATGATGAATTCAAAGGCATTTTATGGAAAGATATTTCACATGTTGTAATAGACGCTTCAACCCAAGGTGCTGCTTAGCAACTTATGAAATCATTTACACTAAAACACTGATTGGTTGTCTCATGAGGTTACCAAATTTGGGAGATATTAGAAAAGACTTTCAATTCCTTTTCTCTGTGATAAGGGAGCAACTCCTATTTGGACTTTTTTCATGGTTCTCTGTTCTGTCTCAAACTCTAGTTTCATGTGTATTTGAGGGAATCTCTGAGGACACCTGAATGGGGTCTTCTTAGTGATATTAAATGGTGAGCGGTCACTGTCCAGTCAGAGTTCAGTCAGGAAATAGAAGTCCTTGTAGGCATTCTAAGCAGAATCGGATATATTGCATGGGGTTATACCTCAAAGCTGTTAGGAAGTTTTGAGGAACAGAAGTCAATGCAGACTCCTATCTTTAAGATGCCAGGAATCCGTAGGAAGCTGCTGCTGACACCACCACTCCTCTAGAGCCCCAAGGGACATGGAGCTGCTGCCAAACTCATGTGTGTGAAACCCATGTGTCCATTGCATAAATGGATTAGGTCTACCTTCTACCTCCAAAATCATAATAGTATATTTCTCTGGGAAAAAAATGTATGCTGCATGTTTACACATGCATGGGAAATGTAATTTTCTTACTTCTATTCCCTAAGTTATAGACAAGACTTGTAGAATCAAACTGGAATTTTAAAAATTATTAAAATTGCTAAATCTCTACCATAGCACACTGGTTTCCCCTCAGAGCCAAGCCTAGAACCAGGGAAAATATTCTTTTGAAGTATTTGGACTTAGCATTGGAAATGATATAGCTTAGCATCAGGTCCCAATGAAGCCTGCGGCCTCAGTACTCAATATGTTTGTGAGGTTCGAGTTCTGGAAACTCCCACCTCCTTTTAGCTTTCCTTCCTTCCTTCCCCTTTTTCTTCACTGGGACTCAAAGTCTTCATGATATCCTCTCCTAGTGAGAACTTCCTACCAGAGGTGCTGAGGGGATATTGATCTAGGCATTTCCTTCCTAGCTCACCACACAAGAAACTTTTTGTCCTTTATCACTTGCCCTCTCCATCATGAGAGGTGGCAGAAGCTAATCTATGAAATAAATCTCTGTCAGAGTGAAAACTGTGAACCATCCATACGAACAAAGGTAGTAGGGTCCTAGCATGTCTTGTGTGGATTAGAAGCTCTGTGATGTTTGAACTCATCTCTAACCTGAAAGGATGACAGCTGGAGAGTTTGTTTCATTCTCTCTCTTCACCTCCACTAAAATGTGATGCTTCAAAGCCTGGGTTCTCTTTGTACAGGTTCCCAGAGTTGTCAAATTACCCCTCTTTGCTTGGGTAGTGGGTGTAAATATGGAAATGTAAGTAAGAGTGCATTTTGTTTGTATTTATTTATTATTACCCCTCTTTGCTTGGGTAGTGGGTGTAAATATGGAAATGTAAGTAAGGGTGCATTTTGTTTGTATTTATTTATTTTTATTATTTATTTTCTTATACTATATTTTGTTTATTTATTTTATTATATATGTTTTTAATGTGGGTGTATGGAGATTTCTAATCCACATCACAGTTTACTTCCATGTCAGCCAACTATGGGTTCCTTTGCTGGGACCCAAGTATATATCATCAGACTGTCCTATAATTCCCAATTTTCTTGTCTGTTCTGAAAGTAGGCACAAACTGAGCTTGGTAATTCTGAGACCGTGAAGGAAGTAATGAATTTAAAAAGTCACCAACACAGCCTAAAGGTGGTGGCTTCCAATTGTTGCTCCCATGCAGCCAATGTTTTGACCCCCATCCTCAAGAGATTCATTCAGAGCCTCCTCTTCCTTAGCCGTTCTAATAGCTTGTTTTCAGAGTGGTTTCCCACTCTTATCAATTTTGCCACCCCACAGCCAGTACAAATCCTAGGAATATGGAGCATCTCAATGCAAAATTGTTTCCATTCTCTCCTGAAAATGTACCTACCCTCATCTGTGATTCCTCTTTTCAGATAATTTTCCAGAAAAGGGAATGACTTTATTCAGCTATCCATGTAGACAGACTCTAGATACTACATCCATAAATATTATATGCTATTGCACAAGGTCTAAACTGTGGGACCTCATCTAGATCAGAATGATTTCATAGAATCCAGATGTATTCAGCTCTGTGTGTTCGGTGGGGGTGGGGGATGGCAAGAAGCTGAAAGATTCCATTTTCAATCTAATTTATATAATTTTTGTTTACTCACTACTTCTTTAAATATTATTTGAATTACATTTAAAGTACTCTCTAAATTGTGTTTATTTTTGAGAATATTTGAAGCATACAAATGTAACTGCTGGTTTGAATAAACACTAAATGAACATTAATCAAACCAAAATTTGTTGTGTCTACTATTTCCTCTTTGTAGGTCCTCATTAGAGAAGCTATTCCCCTGCCAGTAGGTAGAAATTGTAACATGCTGAATAAATTGTTTGCTCAATTTTAAATAACAGACTGTCCTCTGATTCCTTTAAGTTGCACACAACTGTCTTAAATCAGCAATCAGAGTGCTGGGCACTGTGCAACAATCAACTGTTCCAAGTGGATTTATTTTTGTTTTGGTTTGGTTTGGTCTTTTTCTGTTTTTTTTTGTTTGTTTGTTTGTTTGTTTTTTGTTTGTTTGTTTTTGTTTTTTTTAAAGATACTTAGATTATATAAAATGTTACATAAAAAAAAAATAAGGGATTTCCATATGTCCCACTCCCCATACCTCCCACTTTTCCCCACATTAACAACTTCTTTCATTAGTGTGGTACATTCATTGCAATTGATGAATACATTTTGGAGCATTGCCACTAAGCATGGATTATAGTCCTCACTGTAGTTCACACTCTCTCCCACTCAATTCTGTAGGTTATGGCAGGATACACAATGGCTTTATCTGTCACTGCAATGTCATTCAGGTCAATTCCAAGTCTTGAAAATGCCCCCATACTACACCTCTTTTTCCCTCTCCCTGACTTCAGCACCTCCAGTGGCCATTGTCTCCATATCAATGATATAATTTCTTCCATTGCTAGAATCACAATAAGTCTATAGCAGAATACCAGAAAGTCTACTCTAGTCCATATTTTATTCTGCAAGCCTGAGGATTCTGGGATGGAGATGCCCACTCCACCTCTAATTGAGAGGGGGTTTTGGTCTTTTATCGTTGACGGATGAGACTCTCTTGCTTGCAATTGTAGACTTTCTCAATTCCGTGGTGTGGTGGTTGTCCATCCTCACCTCCTTCTTAGTTGTCCTGGGTGAGTCCAATGGACTGAAGAGTAGTTGCTGCAACTCCACTGAGGCTCATGCCCAGCTAGCACATGGACAGCCCAGAGATTTAAGTCTCTTGTACATACACCTACCAACTATAGGTTCAAATAAAAGGGACAGAAGAAGCATGTGTAGAGAAGTCACATCTGAGTCCAACTCTGTCACACTTGGGAGCACACTCCAAAGTAGGACCCACTAGCAAGGCACAAAACTTCAGAGCTATCTGCCATGATCGTAAGACCTAGGTGTCTCTGGAGCCCTAAGGAGCCCCACTGTTTGGGGTAGTATCTACTTTGGCCGTCTCTGAGATCCTACTGAGACATGCATAAGTGTTACCTCTCTGATGACCTCCCAACTCACTTTGAAGTCTTTTAGCCATATAAACTCATTTGTCTTTACCTTTTCCCCCTTTTATTCAAGGTCTTTTTCCAGTTGTATCACCAGCTGGTGCTTGGTAGTAATCCCTTGGTGCCAGGGATGCTCATCCCTGGGAGTCATGTCTCTCACTGAGGGAAAGGTAATCCATTTATATGCTAATGCTGAGTTGTTCCAACTGGATTTAGATACATTGTTTCCTATCCCCTGTAGGACATTTTTGCAGGTAAAAGAGGATTTGGTTTTTCATCTTCCTTACATTATAGCTAGCCCTTTGAAGCAATAGCCCATTTGGTGTGGGTTTAGAAAGAGAGAAAAGAAAAAGGCAGGATATGTCCTGCTGGAAATAAAAGGTGTTACCCTTTGGGTCTGGATGATGTTCAAAGAAAACTTTTTCTCTTGTGCAAATATTTGTAGGCTCTTCAGAATTCCTCATGGACCACATCAGTATGTAAGAGACACTGAAACATCTGCTTTGCCAGAAAATCTGGGGGGGCAGACATGGTGACACTGCCACCCTGTCCAGGAGCTCCAGTGACCAGTCCACCCACCTGCCCTGGGTGCAGGTGGAACCAATTACATTGTCTTCAACCATCCAACTTCATGGCAGGTACAGCATGAACCTTTCTTGGTCCCCTAGAAAATAGATTCACGAAGTTCCAGGAAAATAAGTCAGTCCATTTCCATATATTTTGTAGGTAAAGATAGAATACCAAGCAAAGAGCATGTCTATCCAAAGATAACATACACCTGCTCTCTCCTTGACTTTGCTGGTGGAGATAAAATAATAGAAACGTTTTTCCACTATTTCAATTATAAATTGTGCTCAAGAGATGAGGAACAGTGTCACAAGCCCCTAGATATCTCTATAAATGATCCCTTAGTTGGCCTGAGGAAAGAAGATACACATTTTAAAAACATGTTATATGAAGATTAAATTACAGTCATTGTCTGTCACTAGTCACTTTGCCATAACTATAATATAGTGAACATAGCACTGGCAATGTAAGCTATTTTTCTTAGTCAAATCTTATTCAAGAGTAATACAGAATAGTAGGAACAGAACATGCTTTTTCTTAGATTTAGCATTGCACAGGAGTCACTCCATTAAAGAATAAATCTGAAATTCTTTCAATATCTTTGAACTCTCCTGCTCTTTGTTCCATGATTAAAATTAGTAGTCAAGGCATCAGTCGATTCTATACTCTAACAAATTATTCAGCTTACTGAGTATCAGCCCTATATTTTCCCAATGTGTGATTTGAAGGAACTAACGATATGCTAAATATCTATTCTTGGAACACGTGCCACATAAAAGACACAAGTGCTTAGAATTGAAGATGATTCTCACAGAGGAAAATAGCAGCCTTTCTGTAAGAATTCTTTCCTTTTGTCAGAATGGACTTTAGGGCCTGGGGTTTTGAGGACTGACCATGTCCACACAATAATGCAGTCATTTCTGCCCCCATTTCAGTTTCAAAACATAAGCATTATTTGAAAATGTTACTCCATTAAATGTGATTTATGCTCATTTCTTAACACTGTAAGAATGTTGTACAGTAACCATTTTCTGCTCCTTCCCTTTCTAAACAAATGAACTGTCTTACTCGGTCAGTGCCCATCATTTAAATTAGACTGGAATAATTGTGGTGGGAAACTGAAAATTTGAATGTGACTTATTTAGTGTATTTTATTTGAAATGATAGTAAAGGAGATGGGTCTAGATACGCAAAATCATTGTTGTAGAGAAGTTAAGAAGCTGCTGTGAAGAATGAATCACTAAATCAACAGTGATAATCAGGCCACAAAAACGGTACAGAGAGTCGGAGCTTCTGCCTTTTGTTGAGCCCCATCCAGATGGAGAAGAAGGTATGAGGCCATGGCTGCCAGTGTGGATGGATGTGCAGTGCTGGGCAGCAAGATGAGGGTGGAGGTGAGCTGTTAGGTGTGCCAAAGGCCCCCACCCCACCCCACCTGATCAGACTCAAAATCTGGAGTTACAAAGATGGGTCTCACCAGGGGGCCAGTGCACAATGCAAGAGACACTGAGGAAGAAGTAGAAGCCTTAGAGAGGTGGGGTTTTTTTTCTTTTGTGAATGCTTGGGTGCCTTGTCATGAGTTACCCTGAGAGGCCTGCTCCTTGGTCATTATTCAAGTTCTAGAAGTCTCTCTGGTCCTTGAAAATCTGAGGAAGAAGGTGACAATGCCCTCATGTTCAGCAGACCTTGAGATCAGTGACTCTGGCAAGTTGGAGCAATACTGATTCATAAGTCAGAATCTTATGAATGTGTAATCAGAATTGTCTCTAAGATGGCTCTGGTGGTTAGGGTGCATGCTAGGGTTATGGGGGGCTCCCATGCTTTCCTGAACAAAGTTTTCTCCCATACCTCTGCTCTCACGTCTCTCCAGTCAGTTTCATTGCTCCCCAGTCATTCCACAATGAGGGTTGCCCAAGAAGCACACGGGGCTATTAGCTGCAGAATTATGTGTAGTAGCTAAAGACTGAAACAGCCCAGATGTCTTAACAAGTGATTGGCTGAGCAAATGTAGTACAGCCACACATGTCATTACAAGCAATGACAAGGGAAGGGAGGAGAAGCAGAGAGGCCCTGGAGTAAAGGATCTTGGGTCCAGGCTTGTGGCCACTGATAGCTGTAGTAGCAGAAACTGCAACTGGTTCAGGAAGAAATCATTAAATGAACAAAAAGTTTGAACAAATGTCCAGAGCTGCCCAACATCACCAACCATTCCTGGATTTTCCTCACTGCTATCCTCTGCTTATTTGGATTTTTCTCCATGACATCAATTTCAGTATCATTTCTTATCCCTTCTTCTTACTCATCCCTTATTTATCTGTACCACTCCAGTGGTTATAAATAGTATTCTCCAGATTTGGACATTCTCCTACTTGGAATGATATCTCCAGTTTTATTGTCTACTATAAGTCAGTCATCATTGCTCAGAGAATTGCCTTTAATAAACTGATGTTATTTGGGCGGGATTGAGGGCTGTGGGGCTGTCAGTTCTTCCCAGGGAAGGTCACTCCATAGCAGTGGCAAAACGTGCTACTTACACAGCATGCAGGGGACAACTTCACCACCCTACAGAGCAGTCTCAGCATGGGGCACAACTATGGCAAGGATGTGGAACAATGAATGTTTCTACCAAGAAAGGCTGGTGGAACTATACACTGATATGATCACTTTGCGAAACAAGTCAGATGTTTCATTATTTGTATATCAGTTATAACAAATGTACCATCCACATATAAAAAGGTATTATTATGGGAAGGGGGGAAAAAGGGGAGGATGTTGGGTATACAGGAGTCCCCTGCATTCTATATGTGACTTTACTGTGACCTGAAACTTCTTTGAAAACAAAATTTAAAAAAGTAAGATACTGCGAATAAAAGGAAGAAAATGTCACTGTATATACAGGACAAAAGGCAATGATTAAAGGCAAAATGTCAAAAACATTTTTTTAAATATTTTAAATATTTTTTTAAATATTTTTCATTATTTTTAATATCCCAATTTTAAAATTTTATTTTATTTTTAGTTTTCTTTAAATTTTTATGTATTTTATGTCTTATATTTAAGCCTACCATTATTATTTCATTTTCTTATTAATAGTATTTGGCTATTTTATTGGCTTCATTTTTGAAAAAGCTTTAATCACAGAAGGGTTACAACTAAGGGAGGGAAGGATCATTGGTCTGAGCTGTCAGTGATGGGGGATACATGGGAGGAAGTTCATCTGGACATACATATAAGATATATAAATGTGTTCAAATGTTCACAGGGCATTGTCACAGTAGTTGGAGATTCACACAATAACTGAGAGAATATTGAATTCCCATACTGGAGAGCTCTGTCACATTCTCTAATGTAGCTGCAACTGTCCCCCAAGTGCAGGGGCAATGACTGGCAAAGGAGGACGGTCCATTGATGGGCCCGTGATATTGACAACTATGCTTGTAAGCCTTTGCTCTTGAAATTGAAATTTAACCTAGTGCTGAGGGGTGCATAAGAGTTGCCTCCTGAGAGCCTCCTTGTTGCTAAAATTTGGCCTCTCTCTAAGCCAAACTCAGCATATAAATGCATTACCTTCCCCCCAGCATGGGACATGACTCTCGGGGATGAGCCTCCTTGGCACCGTGGGCTTACTACCAAGAACCAAGTAGCAATGCAACTGGAAAAAGACTTCAAATAAAAGGGGGAAAAGGTAAAGACAAATGAGTTTATAGGCTAAGAGACTTCAAAGAAAGTTGGGAGGTGATCCCAGAGGTAATCCTTATGCATATCTCAGCATGATCTCATAGACTGCCAAAGTGGGTACAACCTCAAATAGTGGGACTCCTAAGCGCTCTAGAGATACCCAGCTCCTATGGTCAGGGAAGATAGCTCCAGAGTTTGTTACCTTGCCAGTGGGCCCTACTTTGGAGTTTGTGCTCCTGAGAGTGAAAGAGTTGGACTCAGTTATGGCTTCCCAAACATGGCTCATTTGTCCCTTCTATTTGAACATATACTTGGTGCTGAGTTGGTAGGTGTATGTCCAAGAGACTTGAATCTTTGGGCTGTCCATGTGCCAGCTGGGCCCTGAGCCTCAGTGGAGTTGCAGCACCTACTCTCCAGTTCATTGGACTCACCCAGGACAACTAACAAGGGAGTGAGGGTTGACAACCACCATATTAAGGAAACAAGAGAGCCCACAACTGCAAGCAAGAGAGTCCCACCAATCATCTGTATGGGATCAAAGCCCCCTCTCAATTAGAGGTGGAGTGGACATCACCATCCCAGAATCCTCAGGATTGGGGAATGAACTATGGACTAGAGTGGACTTATTGGTATTCTACAATAGACTTGTGATTCTAGCAATGCAAGAAATTACACCATTGATGTGGAGGTAGTGGCCACTGGAGGCTCTGGGGACAGGGGAAGGGAAAGACAGGTATAATGTGGGGGCTTTTCTGGAATTTGGGAAGTGTCCTGAATGGCATTGCAATGACAGATATATGCCATTATATATCTTCCCATAGCCTGCAGAATTGTGTGGGAGAGAGTGTAAACTACAATGTGAACTATGGTCCATGCTCAATGGCAATGCCCCAGGATGTGTTTATTAATTGCAGTGAATGAATGTGCCACACTAATGAAGGATGTTGTTTTCATGGGAGGGTGTGGGAGGTGTGGGGAGTGGGGCATATGGGAATCCTTATATTTTTTGTGTAACATTTGTGTAATCTAAGTATCTTTTAAAAAATAAATATATATGTATTTTTTAAAAGTCAGCATTACATAGTAATGTATTTACACATAACTACAATGCCTTCTACTTTTGTATATATTATCCCAAGAAGAACTGTTGCAAGTTCATAGCAACTTATTTCATAATAACAAAAAAGAAAACATCTTAAATATCCATTTACAATTGAATGTACAAATAACTTCAAATATTTTCATATGGGTTATCACTAAATTCATCAACATGATTAACATTTTAGGGTTGCTCAAATGATCTTATCTAGCTTTTCTGAAATGGTGCATATTTCTGAATTGGCTCTCTTCTCTGGCATGCTGGTGAACAATCATTATGAGTTTTATCTAACACTCAGTCCTTCCTTGATGAGTTTTGAAGAAATTTTTTGCGGGATTTTGAAAAAAAATTTTTTTGAATCATGGAGAGGGGTTGAGGAGACCATAGTTATGACATGGAAGTCTAGTAAGAGGATTTTACTTGGATGATACCTTTCCCCTGATTCCAACTATGTTAATGGACATTTACTCCTGATTTTCAGGGAAATTTTTTATAATGTTAGCCACACTTGCAATCTCCATTCCCTCCATTCTTCCTTGAAGCTATAGAAATCGAACTACAATCCACACCTCCCAACTGAAATTCTTCCTGTCATCGTCATGTTGCCAAATCCAACAGTCATTTCTAAGATTCCATAGTATTTAATAATATTTTACATAGTTCATCTGTACTGCACACCTGACATATTTCCTTTTCTCTTTCCTTTCATCCCCTCTTCAATCTCTCTCTCCCTCCCTCCTGACTTCTCTCCTTGCCTCTTTCTCTCTCTCCCTCCCTCCCTTCCTCTCTCTCTCTCTCTCTCCACCCCCCACCCCATGTAGTTCAATCACCAAATTCTTCTGGGGCCCAGAGGAAATTTTGACATATTAAGTAGCAGCTTTCCTATTCCTGTTGCCATTCTGTGAGCTTTGAACCTAGATCACCACGACATCTAAAAGCACAACCTCCGAAAGAAAGAGATTGGGAGTTAAGATTTGGTATGTTTTAGGACAGAACTTGTACACTTGGCAGTGGGGTCTGAAGTTCTTGCACCTTTTTCTACCCAGGGTGTATGTTTTTGAACAAGCACTGCCATCTGCTGGTCATGTGTAGAAACTGCAGTGACCCTATTGGGAACGGACATCACACAGACACAGAACAAGTAGGGGTATCAAGAGGACTAAGTGAAAGAACCAAGGAAGTATGACAAGATATAGGGTGCAAATGCAGGAGGCTTAGTAAATTAATTCTCTTAGTATATTGGTTCTGTTTGTCTCAACATTCTAAAGGGTCTTCTATTTTCTGTGTGACTCATTCTGTGGCCATCTTCATTCCCCAAAAGGGACATTTGCGTTTGTTTGCTAGTCACCTATGTTTACATCTCCTCCAGGCTAAAACTTGCAAGAGAATTAATTTTATGCAATTTTATCATTTCCAAAAAATAGTGGATGATAAGTGTTTTCTCACTTGTAGTTTTCTCACAATATGTATTGCAAACTTAAAAGTCAGAGCAACCTGAGAGGGGGCAAGATGGCAGCAGAGTAGGGTGCTTCAAGAGTCAGCTCATCCTACAGTGCAGTTAGCAATGACCCAGAGCTATGTAAATCTCCTGTTTAGGGGGTCCAGGAGACCAGAAGAGCATCCTGTAACATTCGTGGAAGAATGGAAGGAGACTGACCATCTACAGTGAAGATTCATGAGTTGTGCTCCACACCATGGAGGCCAGTGCACATCCCCCACTGGTAGCACAAGACACCTCAGGAGCTATTCCCCAGATGGAATTGGAAGTTCCACTTCTCAAAACCGGGGAAGAAAGAGACAGTTGGGCCCTGACTTCAGCTACTGATTAAATTTGACTGGCTGAAATTCAATCCTAAGAACAGCTAAAGTTTGAACCAATCTAAGTCAGAAAAAGGCCAGTAGCCTCCAAATTAACTCTGCCCCTGGCATAAGGGGAAATGGGGCTAATTGAAAAACACAGTGATGGTAGGGAATGGCTTTTTTCCACCCAGGTCATTTTGTTGCCCTAGCCTGGGTTCCAGCCCCACCTTTGTCAGGAAAGAAGCTAAGGGGACTTGCACCAGCCTCTGTGGGTAGCTATAGTCACTTTTGGCCCACATAGACTAGATTTCTTGGCACCCATGTGACTATATCTCTGACCCCAATAGGACAGGAGTTGGGGGGGGGGGTTCTCAGCATCTCCAGGCAACTGCAGGCTCTTTTGGTCCACACAGCTGTGGCTCCATCCCTACCCCTGGCAAAGGAGAAAGGTAGAAGAAGCTTCATTGGTTCCTGTGGTAACGTGGGTGTCTTCAGAGTCCATGGCTTACAATACCAACTGCATCCTCAGCACCTATTCCACAACCAGCAAAGGAGAAAGGGCAAGAAACAAATGAAAAAAAAGCTGAAAATTTTCAGATTGGCTAAACATGAGCCACTGTAAAGTTCCAAATTGAGTTGAACCAAATATCAAAGATGGGCTGTACCACAAAACCAAACAAATAGTAAGCCCTAAACCAAAGAGAGAAACTTAGCCCGGAATGAATTCATCAAATAAATCAGATACTGAGTCATCAAAAATATTACAATCTAAACCAAGAAACAGGAACATAGGGCCCAGTCAAAGGAACAAACTAAGCCTCCAGATCACATAAAGGAGCTGAGAATGTTCACAGATAAACAGAAACTGAAAGAGTTTGTAACAAAGATACTGGCTTGCAGGAAATACTAAAGGGAGTGCTACAGCCTGAAAAGAAAAGACAGGACAGAGAGGCTTGGACAAGAGTCTAGAAATGAAGGTTATATCACTAAAAATAAGTAAAAATGTAAAAGAACTGGTGAGAATAAGATATTACAGATAACAAAGCTCAAAATGGGTGAAGTAAGAATTTCCTGTAATAGCAAGAATTCCCTGAGTACAGAGGCAATGCAATGACAGGCAAAGAGGATGGTCCATTGACAAGCCCTTGATATTGATGACTGTATGTATGAACCTTTACTTTTGAAATTGAAATTTAGCCGAGTATTATAGGGTGCCTAACAGTTACCTCCTGAGAACCTCCTTGTTGCTCAAATGTGGCCTCTCTCTAAGCCAAACTCAGCATATAAATTCATTACCTTCCCCTCAGCATGGGACATAATTCCCAGGGATGAGCCTCCCTGGCACCAAGGGATTACTTGGGGATTACCAAGCACCAACTAGCAATGTAACTGGAGAAAGACCTTGACCAAAAGGAGGAAAAGGTAAAGACAAATGAGTTTATGGTAAGGGACTTCAAAGTGAGTCAAGAGGTCATTCCAGATGTTATGCTTATGCACATCTCAGCAGGATTTCATTGACTGCCAAAGTAAATATTACCTCAAATAGCAGGTCTTCTGAGAGCTTTGGAGACACAAGACACTACAGTCAGGGTAGATCACTCAGTAGTTTGGTGCCTTGCCAGTAGGCCCTATTTTGGAATTTATGCTCCACAATGTGACAGAGTTGGACTCAGTTGTGGTTTCCTTACACATGGCTCCTCTAACCCTTCTATTTGAACATATAATCAGCACTGCAGTTTATAGACGTATGTCCAGAGATGAACATTTAAGTCCAAGAGACTTAAATCTTTGAGCTGCCCATGTACCAGCTGGGCTCTGAATCTTCATGGAGTTGCAACACCTACTCTCCAGTTGATTCGACTCACCCAGGACAACTAACAAGGAGAAGATGATGGACAACTATGATCCCGGAGAACCAAGAGAGTCTGCAACTGCAAGCAAGATAGTCCCATCCATCTGCCCTATGGGATTAAAGCCCCCTCTCAATTAGAGGTGGAGTGGGCATCACCATCCAAGAATCCTCAGGATTGGGGGATGAACTACAGACTAAAGTAGACTTACTGATATTCTACTATAGACTTATTGTGATTCTAGCAATGTAAGAACTTATATCATTGATGTGGAGGTAGTGGCCTCTGGAGGTTCTGAAGGGAGGGAGAGGAGGAAAAAGTGTAATATGGGGGCATTTTTGGGACTTGGGAATTGTCCTGAATGACATTGCAATGACAGATACAAGCCATTATATATCTTGCCATAACCTACAAAATTGTGTGGAAGCAGTGTTAAACTACAATGTAAACTATAATCCATGCTTAATGGCAATGATCCAAAATGTGTCCATCAATTGTAATGAATGTACTACACTAATGAAGGATGTTGTTAATGTGGGAAAATGTGGGAGGTGTAAGGAGAAGGGCATATGGGAATCCCCTCTATTTTTTATGTAATATTTATGTAATCTAAGTATCTTTTAAGAAAATATATATAAAAGAACTCCCTGTACAGTAATAACATTGAATGCTAATGGATTAAACTCCCCAATGAAAAGACACAGGCTGGTAAAATGGATAAGAAAATATAAGCCATCTGTAACAGTTTGGCATTGATTATGAATTCCAAAAATAGATATTGGATTATGTTTGTAAACTGGTCTATACCTGGGCACGATTAAATTATGATTAGGGCTTTGATTGGGCCACGTCAATAGGATGTTGAGTCCCTGCCCTTGGTGGGCGGGGACTCACAGAGAAAACTACATGGCAGAGAAAAGAGTTGGAGTTTTGGTGCTGGAGTTTTGATGATGGAGTTTTTGAGCTGGAGCCGCAGGAAGTAAGCACACAGAGGAGCTTGGTCATGAGGAGAGAAAAGGCCCTGACCTTGTGGAGATATCCCAGAGAGAAGCAAGCCCTGGAAGAGAGGAACCCAAGAAGCCTGAACCCTCATAGATGTCAGCAACCATTTTGCTCCAAAACATGGCAATAGACTTTGGTGAGGGAAGTAACTTATGCTTTATGGCCTGGTACCTGTAAGCTTCTACCCCAAATAATTACCCTTTATAAAAGCCAACAGATTTCTGGTATTTTGCATCAGCACCCCTTTGGCTGACTAATACATCATCTATATGCTATCTACAAGAAACTCACTGTAGATCCAAGGATACAATTAGATTGAAAGTGAAAGTCTGGAAAAAGATATTCTATGCATGCTACATACATACTACAACAACAAAAAAAATGTGGAGCAGCTAAACTTATATTGGATGAAATAGACTTTAAAAGCAAAGCTGTTTATTAGAGACAAGGAAGGACATCATATACTAATAAAAGGGGCATTCACCAGGAGGAAATATCATAAATGCATATGCACCTAATCAGGATGCCCCAAATCACATGAGGCAAACACTGGCATAACAGAAGGGAGGGGGCAGATGTGGTTCAAGTGGGTGAGCTCCCACCTCCCACATGGGAGGTCTGTGGTTTGGTTCCCAGTGCCTCCTGAAAAAAAAACAAAAGCAAACAACAAACAAAATAAATGAAAAAACCAACTCAGGGAAGCTGATGTGGTTCAATGTTTGATGTTCGAGCACCGGCTTCCCACCTATGAGTTCCCAGGTTCAATCCCTGGCCCTCAGTACCTGAAAAAAAAAAAAAAAGAAAGAAAGAAAAAAAAAAAACTGAATGGAGACATAAATATCTCTACAGGAATAGCTGAAGACTTCAATACACCACTCTCATCATTGGATTTACCATCTGCACAGAGGATCAATAAAGAAACAGAGAGCTTGAAATATGATAAACAAACTAAACCTAATAGACATATACAGAACATTGCACCCCAAAACAGCAGGATTTACATTCTTCTCCAGTGCTCATGGATCTTTCTCAAGGATAGACCATGTTGGGTCACAAAGCAGATCACAATAAATTTTAAAAGATCAAAATTAAACAGAAAAAAATAAATTTAAAAAAAGGAAAAATTCAACAGAACACTTTCTCTGATCATAATAGAATAAAGCTGGAAATCAGTTTTATTATTTAAACATCAGGTAGAAAAAGGGGAAATTCATGAATATATGGAGATTAAAAAACACGCTATTAAACAATCAGTGGGTCAAAGAAGAAATTGCAAGATATATTAATAAATATCTCAAGACGAATGAAAATGAGAACACAACATATCAAAATCTGTGGGACATTGCAAAGGCAGTGCTGAGAGGGAAATTTATAGCCCTTAATACTTACATTAAAAAAGCAAAAAGAGCTAAAATCAATGACCTAACCACACAGCTGAAAAAGAACAGCAAAGCAAGGAGAAGGAATGAAATAACAAAGATCAGAGCAGAAATAAATGAAATTGAGAACAAAAAACAACAGAGAGAATTAACAAACCAAAAGGTGGTTCTTCGAGAAGATCAACAAAATTGACAAATACTTAGCTAGGCTAACAAAGAATAAAGAGAGAATATGCAAATAAATAAAATCAGAAATGAAAATGGGGACATTACTACTTACCTTACTGAAATAAAAGAGATCATAAAAGTATACTATGAACAACAGTATGCCAAAAACTAAACAAAGTAGATGAAATGGAAAAATTCCTAGGAACATATGAACAATCTACACTGACCTTAAAAGAAGTAGAAGACCTC
Organism: Tolypeutes matacus; assembly: GCA_026826555.1. Taxonomy (NCBI): domain Eukaryota; kingdom Metazoa; phylum Chordata; class Mammalia; order Cingulata; family Chlamyphoridae; genus Tolypeutes; species Tolypeutes matacus. The sequence continues at coordinate 462,298 of JAKSZT010054094.1, read as the reverse complement.
AACAAACCAGTCACAAGCAAAAAGATTGAAACACTCATCAAACAATTTCCCCAAAATGAAAAGCCCAGGACCATATGGCTTCACACCTGAATTCTACCAAGCATTCAAAGAAGATTTAAAACCAATCTTCTTCAAACTCTTCCAAAAAGTTGAATGAGAAGGAATGCTACCAAACTCATTCTATGAAGTCAATATCACCCTAATACCAAAGCCAGATAAAGACATTACAAAAAAAGAAAAGTGCAGTCCCATTTCCCTAATGAATATAGATGCAAAAACCCTCAACAAAAATACTCACCAATTGAATCTAACAACACATTAAAAGAATTATTCATCATGATCAAGTGGGTTTTATCCCAGGCACGCAAGGGTGGTTCAACACAAGAAAATCAATCAGCATAATACACCACATTAATAAATCAAAGAAGAAAAATCACATGATCTTATCAATTGATGCAGAAAATGCACTTGACAAAATCCAGCATTCTTTCTTGATAAAAAAATCCTCCAAAAAATAGGAATTGAAGAAACTTTCTCAACATGATAAAGGGCATATATGAAAAACTCACAGCTAACATTGTATTCAATGATGAAAGACTGAAAGTTTCCCCGTTGAGATTGGGAACAAGATGAGGCCCACTGTCACCACTGTTATTCAATATAGTGATAGAGGTTCTAGCTAGAGCAGGGGTTCTTAACCTGGGGTCCACAGACCCCCAAGGGGTCTGTAGAAAGATTTCAAGGGGTCCATGAGCTTGAATTAATTTTGAATAGTCCTAAAATTTAATTTAAGACATGCTAGCTACATGTTTTTACAGTGGTAAAAACAGCATGGTACTGGCATAAAGATATACATAGAGACCAGTAGAACAGAATTGATGGTTCAGAAACATACCCTCACATCTATGGTGATTTTTGACAAGGCACTCAAACCTACCCAGCTGGGGCAGAACAGTCTATTCTACAAATGGTGCTGGGAGAACTGGATATCCATATCCAAAACAAAGAAAGATGATCCCTACCTCACATCTTATACAAAAATTGACTCAAAATCGATCGAGTGTAAGCTATGGACCACAGTTAGTGGTAATAGTCTGATCATGTTTTTTCATAATCTGTAACAAATTTTCCACAACAATGTAAAGTGTTGGTAGAGAGATAATGTATGTGAACTCTGCACATTAGGCATCATTGTTTTGTAAGCTCACAATGTCTCTCATAAAAATAAATTTTTAAAAAGTCAGAGTAACTGGTTTGTCAGACATTTTTGGAATCTAAACAGAGATGTGTCTAGCAGTATGCAAAGCTCTTCAACCGAGGCTCTAGGTCAATAAGACCTAAGAATTTTCTCCCATCCGTAATGCTTGGATATTTCAAATACCACTATTCTGAATTTCTGCTACTTTTTTTTTCTTTTCTTTTCTTTTCTTTTCTGTTCTTTCCCTTTTCTTTTCTTTTCTTTTCTTTTCTTTTCTTTTCTTTTCTCTTCTTTCTTTCTTTCTTCTTGCTGCAAAACTACGATGTACAGGAGATTTTGTTAAGAACCTTGATCTGGACAAGAGTCCTTGGGGTGGTTACAGAGACTCTATTCTTGTGGCATGAACTTTAGGAATAAGAGTTTTCTTTATCTTCTTTTCAATGACTCCTTAGTCCATAGGATCTCACTTCATGGCTAATTTTCTTTCTTCCTCAGGTTTTGGACAGTAGGCAATGTTGTGCTTCCCTTTAATTTGAAGGAATCCTGTCACAGCTCTCAGTCTTAGAGGTCCCAGGACACAAAGCCTAATTCCATGTTCATCATGTCCTCTGCTGAGACCAAGGTGTCTCTGGGTTAAGGAGGGGATAGGGCAAGGAGGCCTTCACATCAAGGAACCCTCAGAGGGGTTTCCTAGTAGTTTATTCCCATATCAGAGACTTTGAGGCTAACTATAGTCCATCTCACTTGGATCCTAAGATATCACAGAGGAGCCTCCAATATGGTCATTAACAGAAGAATTCGTTTCTATCTCTACAGGACTTCAGGGTATTTATACCTCGGAAGATACCATTCTGTCAGGTGCTTCATTCCTGAAGCTCAAGGTTTTTAACCTGACAGATTCTTCCTGCACCCATAGCATGTACTTCCATCCACCACTGACCTATAATGGCCAGCCTGAACCCATCGTTTCAGGCTCAAATACTAAAGTGAGTGTATTAGTCAGCCAAAGGGGTGCTGATGCAAAATACCAGAAATTGGTTCGTCTTTATAAAAGGTATTTATTTGGGGTAGAAGTCCACAGTTACTGGGCCATAAAGCTTAAGTTTCTTCCCCCACCAAAGTCCATTGCCACGTGTTGGAGCAAGACAGCTGCCGACGTTTGCCAGGGTTCAGGCTTCTTGGGTTCCTCTTTTCCCAGGGCTGCATTTCTCCCTGGGCTTAGCTTCTATGTTTCCTCCACAAGGTCAGCTGTAGACTATGAGGCTCTCTAGGCTTATGCTTCTCTCCACAAGGCCAGCTGTTAACTCTCAGGCAAATGGCTCGTCTCTATTCCAGGGCCTTCTCTCCTTCCTCACCAGAACTCCAACATCAAAACTGCTTCAACACTGTTCTTTGCCATGCCTTTTATATTTTATTCCCCACACACCAAGAAGTGGGGCTCAACACCCTACTGATGTGGCCCAGTTAACAACCTAATCATAACTTAATCATGCCCAGATTAGCAGACCAGTTTACATGCATAATCCCATATCTATTTTTGGAATTCAAAATTACATCAAACTGCCAAACTGCAAGAGTGAAGGAATCATTCCCATGTTCCAAAGCAAACTTCCCTCTATACTTGTATCAGAAAAATACATCTTCAAGAGGAACAAGTCTAAGTAATAGTTCTTTTAACAACATCTCAGAGTCCCAGGCTTCCAAACAACACCAGTCAGGTTTCCTTGTCTCTGGTGGTTCCAGAGTTTGAAAGAGGTAGGGATGGGGAAGGGGTGAAGGAACAAGATCGCCTTTCTCAAGATGCTGATTGAACTCTGGTCATACTCCCAGAAAGAGACACCCTTCTGCCTTTGAGTTCCTCCCCTCTCCTCATTGCTCTTGGGAACACCAAGCCCATGATGCAGCATTTGGGTTGGCAGCTCAGAGCTTCTGTCAGTGCTTCTCCCCTCCAGTCACAAAACAAACCAAGTAAACTGTAGAGAGACATACTACCATGCCACAAGGATATGAATGTTTCTTGTTTTTCTTTCTTTTCCCTGAAGGAACTCTACATTTGTAAGTTCCATCACTAGGGGTCCCTTCGAAATATATAATTATTATTTTTCTGGTGAGTTGATCTGACAACTTCCCCCAAATTTTTCCACCAAGTCCCCAAAAACAGAAACTGATGGCCACTACCTGAATTTCTCCATATTCATAGAAAGCCTCCTAATATGCTCTTGGATTAACGGTGAGTTTTATTTTCATTTCTTATCTCCACTACTGTACTAGTCCCTCTTTTTTTCCAAGACTCTCCATGCCCAATAACAATACCTTGTATCTAAATAAGGACTTTGTATCATGCTTATATTCTCACCCTATCCTTTAAAAAAAAATAAAAACTTTATTTCAAATTCAAAAAATAAAATAAAATAACAGAAAAAGGCAGCTCAACAAAGTTATAAAAGCATTACTCCTAAAAAATTTTGACCAGGCACTTTTATTTCATCTAGTTCCAACTACTAATTCAGCTGTTCCTCTACTGTTCAGAAAGATACACAGATGAACACAGATTAGTTAAATGACATAGTCAAGGTCTCCGTATTGATGAAAAAAAATGAAGAGAAAAAATGCTTAATCTTATTCATATCTCACAAAACCAGATCCTATATACATATTTTTACCTTTAGCATAATCCTTTTAAGAATACTTGAGCATGAGCAGTGCATATGTGAAGCCATTTAAAGATAAAGAGATTAAGATCCTCAAAAAGTGAACAGACATATGCAAATCAAACTTGCCCAAACTGATAGCAAAACTAGAATTAAACTCTCAGGCATCCCAGGCTCAGAGTTCCTTTTGTCATCCACTGGCTGAGGGAGTCATTCAGTAAACTGGGTCACACACCACAGCAGCATTTGGAAGTGGAAATATCTGTCAGGGAGCCAACTCCTGAAGAAAAACCCTTGAAGGCAACGGCAAAGAGTTTGCCCATGCTGCCCCCTGGTGGCTGGTATAGATCCCTGTTCTCCTTGCCTTCAGTGCCCCTCCTGCCTGCTCCCGGATCTTGTTTGTCCTGTCTCCTAGGGACTAAGACCCTTTGTCGTTTTCCTACCCCTCCAGACTTAAATTCTAATCAGAATGGTAAAGATTGTGTCTCTTTTTCTCTCCAACATACCAACATGTCCCTACACAAAATGGCTACCCATAAGACACAGCATAATTTAGAACACTGTTCTTATTTCAAAACTGGTAGATCTAAGAGTGTGTATGTAAATGTTTTGGTTTTTTTTGTTTGTTTTTTGCGGGGGGGGGGCGGGGGGAAGGAAGCACAAAAGTTTAAACAGATTCTTTAAGGGGTCAGTTGGTGCTAAAATGTTTAATCATATACACAAATGCAGATGTGGGTACTAAGAGCCTTGGTAGAATTTCAATGGTATATATCATCAGAATGATACAGAATATGTGCAGGGGTCAGTACATTTTCACACTACAACATTTTGTGTAAATACAAAAATGTCTGTATTTTCCTATTACTGATCCTAATTTCCCTACCTATGCTGCCTTATAGCAGAGAAGCTAATCTAGTAGTAATTTCCTGACAAACTCGGTGGCTTCAGGACTGTCACGGTTACCGATTTAAACCTCCCTCCCTGGGGTGGGGCGTTATTTCTAGGTTCTGCTCTAGGGCGAGGTGCAGAAGGCTCTCCTCTGATTCCCAGCATTGACTTGCGTTAAGTTTTCCATCAGTTCATGGTCTGTGGTCATCACCATCCATTCCACATTCGTGATAATGACTTACATCCATAACGCCACTTGCCTCTCGTTGTGCATTCCGTGCCAGCATTTTAGGTGGAAACATTTCATTGACATAACACAAGGGTAAGGTGGGGAGTGGTCCCCTTTGCTCTAACTGAGAAAGAGAAACAGGGCCCAGAGTCCCTCTCCATGTTTAATTATATTCCTTTCCTCTCCCAACTCCTCTTCCTTCCCAGGAGGGGGTGGTGAAGGTCGTGTTTTTATCTAGACTGGAGAATGGAGGGGGAAATTCTTAAAATACAATAACAACCTCAAGTTAGGTGGCCCAAATATGGGCTGATCATAACAAGGAAGGGAAACAAACTTTAGGGCAAAGGAATCATTTGATCACATCATTATCTGCACATGTTTATGTTGCGACATTGAAATGAAAATACAAAATTAAATTAAAAATTATTCTAGACTACCCTTAAATCCTTGATAATATATCTACAGACACAGGAGTCCTTAAGGGGAATTTAAATGAAAATCTGACCTAAACAAAATTATAAAAAGAAAAACATGTGCCTATAATCTCTATTATTGTACTCTCTGTGCCCAAGCATTGAATTAAGAAGTTTGTTAAATATCTTTGGTAACTATCTGAGAGTAGAGTCTTCATTACCCAGCAAAGGGAGATAAAGAACCAAAGTCAAAAGTGCAATAAACCAGGGCACAAGGGACCTTGGCCTGTTACTGACCCAGGAGTAGGTAAGTTCCTTCTCTGGGTCTCGGTTTTCTCATCAGTAAAATGAGGGAGGGAAATTTGATGTTCAGCCTTGCTTCCGACTCTACAACCCTATGAGTGCAGTATTCTGATGGGAACTTGGCACTAGGTGGGAAACCCTTGACATGTGGTGAGACAGAGGGAGGGCTGAAGACAGACTGCAAACCTGAGGTGCGGCTGGAACTGCCAGACTGGGAGGAGCTCGCTGGAGTTGAGAAATGAGGGAGCAGGCTGAGGGGTCTGGCTTTCTGTGGAAGTGGGAGTGCCAATTTCACCATTTTGTCTTCTGGTCTAAAGAACTCAATCAAAGTCCACATGTCCACTGAGTTTCACTTTTGAGGTGATTACAGCTGGTTGGAGGCAAACCTGCTATTCTGACTGGAATTGTATTTCCAGAGAGGGATTCAGGGATTTGTCTCTCCCTTGAGGTTGGGCTAGGCAGCAAAAACCCTCCCTTCACCCAGAGCCCCCGGGAGAACTGTGGGCTGTCTCCACCCTCTCTGGCTGTTCAATAGTCCTTGCTGCAGTCAGCACACCCCGGGAATCTGACCTGTCTTTGCACACCTGCCGTGTGGGGGAAAGAGGCCACGTGAGGAGAAGGCACAGCAGTCCCCTGGTTGTACACTGAAGCAGAGAGGGTGAGTGGTTTGGAGGGTTTAACTAATGACCTATGACAAATAGTAATTTGCAATTTTCCTTAACATGGTTTTAATAATGCATGCATAGACCTTGGAATTCAATATTTGTCATTCACCTATGCCTAAAATCAACTGAGTTATTGTTGCATCTTAATACATGTGCTTTATTCAGAAAATTAAATGTGCATTTTTGAGAATTTGAAGATTCACATACATATAGATCATATTCCTTGTCAATATCAAAGCTTACCATATTTAATAGTATCCATGACCATTTCAGAAGATTCTTGGTCTTGCATTCAAATGGTAAAATAAAGAGGTCAAGAGCTTACATTAAAATGCTTTGACTTATCTAATTTTTAAAAAATTTCCTAATGATATATAAGAAATATTTCCACTAGAACTAAGGGTTTTTGCTTCTATTTTTAAAAATGTAAGGTTCAATTTAGGTTACCTATTTACAAAAAAAGTGTGCCAAAGAATTTTCAGCATGCTGACAGCAGACAGTCTATGGCAGCAGCAGTCTATAGTGCCCTTGACACTAAGGACACTTTGGGCAGGATCATTCTTTGCTGAGGGGATGGAGGTGGGACTGTCCAATACCCTGTAGGATGTTTGTTTAGCAGCACTAGCTGTCAATAGCAACCCTGAGTGTGACAACCAGAAATATCTCCAGACATTGCCAAATGTTCCCCAGGAGCACTGAGGACCAAAGTCCCCTCAACTCACACTCTCACAAATCTCTTTCCGAGAACTAAAAATGGTTAAGATGCATTTTAACAACATTCTTCAAAAGCTTCATTGATATTGGCAATTTTTTCTAGAACGCATCTGTAGCTTTTTTTTTCCTTCCTGCTTTAGCATAAAAGAACCAAAGGAACACAAACCCATAAGCTGGTTTGTAGCAAATGTGGGTTCTTTTTAGTTCATGCAACCCAAGGAGGGTGCTTGGTAGGGCCGTTGCATGGCTTTCTTTGCCCTTACTTGGTGGAACAGAACGTTTCTGCCTTTCACAACAGGAGTCAAGGATGCAGCGGCATAGCCTTCAGCCTAAGGGGAAGTGACTCAGACCTTACAAGTGGCAAACTACCAACAGTCTGCATTGTCTTACAACTCTCAGTCCCATGTTTTCATATATGTATTTTAGTTGTCTTTTAGATCTAGGTATTGTGATTGGGCTCATGTCAGTTTCCTTAGAGATACTTTAAATGAAAGCATATATCTTGCCCAGCAAGACGGCAGAGACCCAACCTGGGTCACACCTCACTGATGTAGTCCAATCAAAAGCCCTAAATCGATCTAATTGAAAGTGATCTAATCAAAGGACCCCTTAATTGAATCTAATGCAACCAAAGGACCCCACACCCACAGGAATGGATTATTTCATGAACGTTATCTTTTCTGGGATTCACAAAATTTCAAACCATCACAAAATACAGCAGATCAGGTAAAGGATCAACTACAGAGAAATTTAGCCAAGCCCACTTTATCGTATGATGGGGAAGGGGGTGCTGTTGATGTCCTTGTTAAGATTGCATAAGCAGCGGAAAGCAAGGAGTATGCTTGGTATTTTAAGCCTCATTTAGGCCCAGTCCTGTTTTCCCTTTTGCTTGTTCCAGGAAAGATGGTATATTTTCCAGGACACAGACTGTCTGGTGCAGCTGCTTCCTTCTTCTTCATCCTGCTGACCATGAAGCCGCCAGGTAGGCCTTCCTATCCCCTTCATTGTACTCTGATGCCCCAGTGATCCATTCTGGAGGCAGAATTCTAAACCTAAACTGGATAGTACAACATTTAAGAGTGTGGGTTCAGGGGCCAAGTGCTTGTGCTCCTAAAAGGGCACCTCTACTTCCAGCTGTATTACTTTAGGAAAAGTATTTGAACATCTTCTGCCTTAGTGCCCTCATCTTTATGAGTAGGAATAATAACAGTACGTGTGTCTCATAGGCTAGCGCAAGATTTAGGATTAAATGCAATCATTCACAAAAAGCACTTGAATCAGTGCCTGGAACATAGGAAGTTTTTTATCCATTCTCCTGCTTCTGTGCAGTCAGCACTTTGGGGACAAGAAAAGCAGCTGCTTCTCACTATCAATTCAGTAATGTAAAAATATTTGGAAATAATAAGCTAGAAGGGGGCTTCAAGAGATGTACTTGGAAATCTCAGTAGCTGAATTTTGTCTGCCAAAACATTGTAATTTAAAAAGGATTTTGAAAATTCAATGTCAGAAGAAAATAGAGTCTCAAGGAAAAGGCAGCATGTCCAAGTGGGAAAAACATTGGATAGGGAATCAGGAGGCACAGGCTCCGGGCTCAGTGCTACCACAAACTATGGGATACCAGTTGTCTAGCCCTCACGGTTCTTAGCCTATAAATGAAGGTAATATTTCAGTTCTAGGTTAATATTTAGACTCCACCAGCAAATAGTTCAATCTCCACTTAAATTCTATGCCAACCTTTTGTGTAGCATCTCTTTGATATTGATAGCAACTAAGCAAGGTGAAGTTTTTTTCTTAGGAGGACTGAATTTTACAGAGAAAGTGCAAATGACTGTGGAGCATTTTAGCATAAGAAAGAACATAATATACATAGCATATGAAATTATTAAGCAAAATAGCATATAAATTATTGAGCATCTCTTGACTTTGCAGATAATAATAAAGAGGCCAATACACTTAAATTTTTATTGGAAGGTTCAAAATCTCTAGACAAACCTCTGCCTGTAATCCCCCACAAAATATCCTTGAAAGAAACGGATTGTATATAGCTCCCAGTAACTACAGTCTTGCCCTCTCCAAGAATGATATAAACCCAGTTCCTTGCCCAAGACAAGAGCAATCCTGAAAAGGTAAAAAATCTAGTAAATGGACTTTTTTTTTTAACCTAGATTTTAGGGAAATTGACTATGATATCAATAACTAACAATAATAAAGTTCCCCATTTTTAAAAAAAATCAATCTACTAATAACCTTATCTGAGATAACAAAAACCGGAGTTGGTGATTTTAGTATCTTAAAGAGGAAGAAATTGAGGTTCCAAGTCTCAAAGGCTAACTAAATTTGCCCCCAGATCATACAGCTGGTGACAAATTTAGCATTCCTGCTCAAATTTTGAACTGCATGCTATTTCCAGTACACAAAATTGTTTTGTAAAACCAAGTATGCAAATCATTATGCTGGATATCTATTTTTAAAAATTGAAAACAGAACCCTCACTTCTCCAGGTGCCTCCATTTTTGATGGGTTGGACATCCCGGAGCAAGCACATTAACCCTCCAATTGGCCTTTTCTCCTTCCTCCTTTTCACTGTTTTGTAGATGACTTTAAAGTGATAGGTCCTGCCTACCCTATCCTGGCCAGAGTTGGGGAAGATGCCTTACTAACCTGTCAGCTGCTCCCCAAGAGGAGTGCACAGCACATGGAGGTGAGGTGGTACCGCTTGGAGCCCAGAACACCTGTGTTTGTATACCGGGATGGAGCTGAGGTGGCCGAGATGCAGATGGAGGAGTACAGAGCCCGTGTAGAATGGATAGAGGACAACATTGCCAAGGGAAGCGTGGCTTTGAAGATTTACAACATCCAACCGTCTGACAATGGACAATACTGGTGCCATTACCAGGAGGAGAACTATTGTGGAGAAACAAGCTTGCAGCTCAAAGTAGCAGGTGAATTTCTGGGAAAAGATACAGGGCCTGGGAGGGAGAAGTATATTAATTTGTGGTAAGCTTATTGCCAGTAGAAGAATTCTCGTTTAACCATCAAGGCAATTCCTAAGGCTTAGTCGTCTAACCAGATTCATTTGAAGGCAAGTGGTTCTGGAGTCTTCAATGCAAACTCACTTATAAAATATTTTGCCAGATTTAACCCACGTGGCACTTACTAATTTTAAGGATTATTTGAAATGCATGACAGGTCATCATTAGTAATTTTGCTGAAGCACGAATTTGTGCTGCAAAGGTTGGTGGACAAGAGCAAGGTGATAGCTAAGTGAGCCTAGCTTATTGTCCAACATCTGTATCTCAATGCAATTTGTTGTTTTCTACTCAACTTCATACATGCAATAGCTGACATAAGAGAAAATTGTATTTCTTTGTACAATGCCTCCAGTAAGAAAGCTAGTGACAGGACTAAAGAGTTTCAGAACATTGTGCTTTTATGGAGATCGTCATATATTAAAATAATGTCCACAGATGTTTTTGGACATAATTAGTGTGAATGGCAAGGTTTGCAGAACAGCTATGTATTAGCCAAGCAGGAAGGAGTGAGTACGAAGGACATAACTAAAGAAGGAATCTATCTCATAGATAAGATAGTATCTAAAAAGTTCCCTGACAGGAATAACTTCTCCACATGCTAAAGAGAAAATCAAGCAAATCCACCAGAGAAATAGTTCTCTGAAGATGTTAACATTTCTGGCAGATGTTACTTCCTTCTTTACTCCCATTACAACTGTTTCCTCTAATGTCTTTCCTTAACACCCATGACTATAATTACCTGTATTATGTTCAAGGTGATTCAAGATGGATGAAATAACCTTTGTGTTTCACTAGCAGGGACATCTGAAAATAAGCCATGGATTTTCTAAGGCTCTAGGTGAAAGGAGTGAATCTCTTTCCCCAAGCAGGTGATAGCAACAGAATTCCCCTCTATGGAAAACATCGTTAGTTCCCTCTGTTTGGGTTTGGGAATTGCAGTGTTGAATGGAGAAGAAATCGTGTTTATATGAATTTTTCTAAATTGGGATTTCTCAAGAATATTTTTTTCATTGAATGGAATATTTGGATACCAGAGTTTCCCATTTCAATACCCTGGTTTGATACTTGCCGCCCCAAATCACAATTACCAACAGAAGGAATTGGAAGTATAGGAAAGGAGGTGATTTCTGTTATGTTTAAATAGGAGTCAAGATATCATATAAAATATCACACAAAGTACCTGACATAGATAATGTGAAGATGAAAAAGGCTGAGTTCATGACATGGAGGAGCTCATGAACAAATTACAAAACATAATTGACTGCAGCAATAGAAACATATGCAAAATGTCATTATGTCCACCTTCCCGTTCTCTTGTCTGTATCTGAAGAAAAATACTGATCAATTTTAGGCTAAAATTGAAAGAACCAGACTGGGGGAAAAGTAAAGTGGATTTCAACTCAAATTTGAACAAGAAGACGACTTTGGACCACCTTCTGCTTCCAGGCCCTTGAATACTTGTCCTCTCCCTATAACCAGTGTCACTGAGATCTTAGTCTCTAACATGGGCGCCTCCATGTGCTCTGGGTCTCAGGGCTATGTTTTCCCTCTACAGGTCTGGGATCTGACCCTAACATCCACATGGAGGGACATGTGGAGAGTGGAGTCCAGCTCGTGTGCACTGCAAAAGGCTGGTACCCAGAGCCCCAGGTTTACTGGGAAGATATCAAGGGAGAGAAGTTGCTGGCTGTCTCTGAGCATCACATCCAAGATGAAGATGACCTATTCTATGTGGAAGCCATTCTTCTTCTTAGAGATGCTGCTGTAGAGACTGTGTCCTGCTTCATCCATAACGCTGATCTCCATGAAGAGAAGGGATCGGAAATCTCCATCCCAGGTTAGTGCTTCATCTCTAGCACCAACATGCTCAGCTTAACAGGAAATGTTCCAGGGACTGTCCCATAACACACAAGAGTTTTTATCAAGGAAAAAATGCAATGTTTAGTGTTAAGTATTAAAAGCTATAAAGTATTTGCAACTGGGAATATATAGACTAAATTTTGATTCAATAGCTGTTAATGGTATTTCAGTTTTTTTCAAGTTCTATCTTTTTTATCTTTGTGTATTGATTTTCTTAACTCACAGGTATGCATCTCATTGTAAAGAAAACTATATTCTTTCAAATGAAATGTTTTCCTATATTGTGTTGTGATGATTACTTCTAGGTATTGATCATATGGAAATAATCAGAGATGGAAACAAGAATTTATATAATAGAATCTTAATTACAGCCTTGTTTATAAATAACAACAAAACAACAACTAAAAAAAACATAAAGAGTTGAATGTTAAATGTTTTATGTACTATAAATTATACCATTGTTGAAAATGATATTTTCAAATAATTTTAGTGGTTAAAAGAATTCTCATGATATATTATTCAATGATAAATATTATATCTATCTACATCTATCTATCATTCTAGGTTTAAATAACTTAAAACTGCACTAAAACTTTTGGAACATCTTATGTATTTAGGTATAAATATATAACTATTATATAAATGGATATAGGGAAAATTAAAAAATATATATATATGTTTTAACTATTAGTTGGATTTATAGATGATGATTATCTTTGTCCATATATTTTATGCTTTCTATGTTTTTATAAAATGGACATGTATTATTTTATAACTGATAGTTAAATATCCATATGTTAAATATGAGTAGACACAAACAGAATTATGGGGTGGTAGAACTGAGAGCATTTTTGTTGTGCAGAGGAAAGGAAAAACAGCTGTGACAACCAGGTGACCTGTGGGAATGAATAATTTTTGCATTTCATTTTTTTAATGAATTGAGCTTTCCAATCAAATGTGGGTGGGGACGGAGGAGTTATTTTTTGAAATGATTTTTCTGATTTTCTGAGGTCATATTCCTTCATACGTTATTCTCTTTCTTTCTCCAGAGAAACTCCAGACCGAGCTGGGTGAGTAGGACAGACTGGCACACACTAGCGCAGGTGGGTCTCTGCTCTCCCAGGTGAAAGACGGTGCTCCAAGAACAGAGCATGCAGGGCCTGCAAGCGCCTCAGGACCCAGGGAAACTGAAGCATGATTTCACCAAGCCTTGTTCAGCTAGTACGAGAGAGGGCCGGCAGGGGGTCGAGTCCCACAGCCTCCTTCAGGGATTCTTCAGCGGCATCACCTGCCACTTTGGGGTTTCACAGAGATTCCAATGAGGCTCAGATGGACGCCTGTAAGGGGTGCAGACTTCATCTCTTTTCAATGTAGTGGGAGGAAAAGGAGCTGCCTTGGGATGCGTGGAGGATCTCCGAGCTCTGGATGAGCTTTTAAAGCACTTCTGGTCTGAGCGGGAGCCACGTCATCATGAAAGCTAAAGTTAACACCTACCCTCCACTCTTTAATCCCGCTATTGGTTCTTCCAGCTCTTGGTTCTGCACCTGTTCCTCATCCCCAGTAGCCCCTTCCCTATAACTATTGGGGCAGGGGGAGCTGTTACTTTCCCAGATGCAGGCTGGGACCCCGTAACTGGAGTATTTTCCTGTTTTTTGTTTCTTTCTTTCTTTCTTTTACCTTACAGTTGGACTGCAGATATTACTGTATTGTACCTAAGTTAAATCTAAAACACAATCAGCTGATGTTTGAGTCTCTTTCGGTTTCTCCTTTAACTCCTTATCTTTCCCTTCCTTTCTATGACCTTTGCTCCCAGTCCATAGCAACCAGCTTGCCCTCTGCCCAGATGTGCAGTAACCTGCATCATTCATTTTCCCCTTGCAGCAATACTCTCCTCTCCATCAAGTCACCTGTTAAAGGAGAGTGTGTGTGTGTGCACAACATGCACTTTAGGTGAGCTTAAGCACCCCTTTCAAATCATGTAGGAGTTGAGGAAAATCACAGTGACAAACACCCCCACTTTTGCCAGAGACTAGTGTGAAACCTTCGACCCCATCAGACCATTAAGATAAATGGAAGGGCTGCAGGAAGATCAAAGGTAGCTCCACAATCTTAGGAGATCTGCACACTGCTGAGCCTTACCTTTGTGATGGGAGCTGTCTGTGGGCCTGATAGAAACTGTAACTGGCAGAGCTCACTTGCTACAGATCAGAAAACCAAGCTTGTTTTGGGGGAAGGTTGACACACGTCTCCGTCACTGAGGACGACTTTAGGTGAAGAGTCACTCCTCTGAGTTCTCCAGCCAACTCCACATACCCACTGGTAGCCTGGCACACAAAGCACAATCCCAAGTCGGGTCGTTTCAAGTAGCAGGATACATCCCTGACTTTCCAGGGACCACAAAAAAAAGACGGAGCTTCCGTTTGCTCCCTGTCAGGTGGGGGGAGGAGGGCTGTGCCTTCAGAAGCATTGAGGATATGCTGTGGTGAGTGAGAGACCAGGAGTTTCCCAGTTGCCTCTGTATTATCCTTATGAATCAGAGGCTCAGAGGCAAGGACCCACCTCAAAGGGCCGCAGGCAAACCAAACTCTGGGTACAAGCCCTGAGACTGAAATCCCAGTTCCTGCATATTCGAAAGAAGGAAATAGCCCACTTAACTGAATATGCTGATTGAAAAAGGAGTATATGGGAGAGCAGATGTAGCTCAAGTGGTTGAGCTCCTGCTTACCACATACAAGGTCCTGGTTTCAATCCTGGACCCGGTACCTAAAAAAAAAAAAAAGTATGTGTTATGCTGACTAGCCTATCAGGTTTCAGAGAATTAGCATATAATTCTTTGTGCTTCACTTTTATGAAGGGATTTAAGTTTTCTGTGGGTATTCAGAAGGCATTTGGGGAATATCCATTCACTACTCAAAAACAAAACAAAATAGAAAATGTAAGCACAAATTGTGTGGAAAGCTGTGTATTCTATATAAAACTATAAAGAAAAAAAACAAAAGATGTATGTTGTGCAGATCTGCTCTCAAGAAACTCACCTTCCAGTAGGGAATCAATTATTAACAAATAAAACTGTGGGTTTTTTTTTATTTTTATATTTTTTATTTGAAAAGTTATGTACTTACCAAACAATCATGCATACCATACAGGATTCCCATACATTGTCCTGACACCAACACCTTACATTGTTGTGACACATTTGTTACAACTGATGAAAGAACATTGTCAAAATATTACTGCTGTCTATAAGGACTGCATGATTTATCTAGAACTTTACACTAGTTTTAACTTGGATTCTGGAAAAACAGGAGTTTCATATATCTATAATGCACCTAATTAATAAAATCACCATACTTATATTTTGCTTTCTTAAGTCCATATTAAAAGCAATTTTAATTTACCTGATTACCTATATCTGGCAAGGTAAGCCAGTTTGAGATTTGATATGTATCACAGGTCAGGAACCAGGAAGAAAATCCTCATATAGGTAATGGAGATGAGGAAACAGTCTTTTATTAAGTAATTTACTTTAAGACACTTGGATGGAGAAATAGCAGCACCTCATTTTTTTTTTTTACTCCTACTTTTGTCCTCAGATTTTAACAGATACGTATGTAATGGGGATGATATATTTTAGGTAAAATTGAAGGACAAAGTGAACACAATATTTGGAATAACTGGGAATCTAATTTTAGCTTATATTGAAGGGAATAATCTGAAAATTAGAATTGTGTGGTTATCAAGTTTCCTCTCTAGAGAGGTTCCCCAGCAAATTTTGGCTAATGGCATAATAGTGACATTAAGCCTTCAGGCTTATATGTTGACTCCCTTCCTGGGATTCTATGATTTTATGTCTGTATTTCTCTTATAAATGACCATAACATGTGTGAAAGCATACTTACCATTTGATAGAGAACTATGACTATCAATTTTGAATAAATCAAAGTTGGCATGCCCAGGGCCTGATGAGAATTCAAAGTGTAATATAGCTTGGATGCAGGGAAACCCTGAGAAAATCTTTTCCACTCTCCACGATGGGAAGTTTAGACGCCTTTTTTGCATTCATGGTTGTTTTGTGCTTTGTATATTGCCACCCTCTCCATTTCTTGATCTTACTATGTTTCTCAAGGTATTCTGAGATGGTGACTCTGTTATGTGTCTAGCTCCTTGGAGAACTGAGATATGGTGGCTGGACCTAACTTCTAAGTTATTTTTAAAACAAAACTAGGGGAAGAATTTCTTCAACTATCTCTAGCTGAGACTCATATCCATCCCTTCCCCATTCCCAAAGCAGAGGGTGGGATTGGCTCCAATACCCTCAAGTCTTACAGGTCTATGTGCCTCCATTCACAATGTATGGCCATCCAAGGGATTTGTATAAGTTTTTTGTTTAACCCCAAATCGGTAGTAACATCCCAATTTTATTGCTTAAGAAACTGAGGTATAGAGAGATTAAGAATTAATTTAAGGTCATTTGGATTTGATGTGATTAATTTTATTCTTGGAGTTCTAACTGCAAAATTCTTTTATAATTTGGATATAACCTGAATAAAAATACAGGTAGAAACAGGTATAGGGGTACAGGTATAGGGGTATAGGGATACAAGTGTAAGGGTATGAGTACTAATAGTGACATTTTGGGGCCTGACACAGAGCATGGATGTTTTGCCTTGAACAGAGACCATCTCTGTATTGATTCCACCAAGCCCCCAGAGAATGACCTTGAGCCTTACAGCTCCCAAGGGATGACCCTAGGTTCCAAACCCTAATAAAGATGTTCTTGCTGATGAGTCTGTTTCTCCATTTTAAGTCTTTCATTGTGTTTTTTTGTTGTTGTTGTTGTTTTTAGGAGTGTTGGCTGAATTGTTTTGTTTTGTTTTTTCCTTTTTTATTTTTACTTTATTTTGTACATTTAATAATTGAAAATATAAACAATTAAAAACTAAAAAGTAAACACATATGAATAAATATATACATTTCTCAATTAAATGTAATGGATACATATAAAATTTTTTTTTGAATCAAACAATATGTTACACATTTCACTGTGTTTTATGTGCTTCTTTTAAAAGCTTCCTTACAAGTGATTGGACCTTCCCAGCCCATCCTTGTCAAAGTGGGAGAAGATATACAGTTAACCTGTTACCTGTCCCCCAAGGCTAATGCTCAGAGCATGGAGGTGAGGTGGGTCCGATACCACCGTTATCCTGCTGTTTATGTGTATATGGATGGGGACCATATGGCTGGAGAGCAGATGGAAGAATACAGAGGGAGGACAGCGTTGATGAGTGATGCCATCGATGAGGGGAAATTGACTCTGCAGATACACGATGCCAGAACTTCAGATGCTGGGCAGTACCGGTGCCTTTTTGAAAAAGATGGGGTCTACCAGGAGGCCAGCTTGGATCTCAAGGTAGCAGGTAAGGATTTTAGATGGATATGTTGGATTCAACACCTGTTATTACTGCTTTAACATACTAGTCCCTGGAAATTTTCACCAGCATCTGAAGTTTTATTGATGTCCATTTATCCTTTAAATTGATATTGAACCCTCTGATGTGCAGGAGCTGTGAGAGATACATAAAGCCCACAAACTCAAATGGACCAAATTTAATTCTTTGAGTATAGGACATGTATCCTTCCCAATACCTTCATAAAGTGACCACATATTTAGGGAAAACTGAGAATTTTACTCCATCACTTTAAATAGGACTCATTATTTTACAAGTAGTTATAAAAACTCTGGAAAGTGTGTAGTTACCAGGAAGTTTAGGACTAAACTAGATCTGCTTAACCTAGATCTGACAGGTAAACAAAATCATAAATATCTACAGTTTTGCCATGGATGGAAGAGGAAAGACAAAACTACTCCGTCTGATGAGTTACCACTGTCTATATTTGGGAGTGAGAATGATTTCCCAAGGTTAAAAAATGCCATCGTGGATAAAGGCCAAAATCTTGGATAATCAACTTGTTTCTCCCATGGGTTTTGAATCTAAATTAATAAATTTAGGAGTCATCAGCAGGACACATATTGTGAAGTTAAATGGACTTTCTCCACTTTTATGTCATTGGACTTACATATTCATGACTTTAATCTTCGAAAATATTCTCTTACTCTCTTGCTTCCTGCCCATGTGATCTATGCCTTAGTTGAACTTATTTTGTTCTCAGGGATAGGAGAAAAATCTTGGATGTGAAAATTTACCTTACTTCTTACTCTGTCCCTGGATGAGTTCAGGAATAATAAAAACAAAATTAGAAACAAAACAAGGCAAGAAAACCCTCCAGCCAGTCTCATTCCCATTTGGAACTTAATGCTCTTTAAAGCTCTTCTCTCTTCCAGGAACCTTCAGACCCACCTCTTCTCACTCAGTGAAGTCACTAACCATAAAACTGCTTGAAGAGACTCCAGGTTTTAGTTCCTTGACCTCTCTTTCCAGGTCTAGGTTCTTCTCCGCTGATCACCATGGAGGGGCTGAAAAATGGAGAAATACAGCTGATGTGCACTTCAGATGGATGGTTCCCACAGCCCCACGTCCAATGGAGAGACATGGAAGGAAAGGAAATACCATCATTTTCTGGGGCCCTGACTCAAGGCAGTCATGGGCTGTTCCACGTGGAGACCTCTCTAGTGGTCAGAAACCACTCCATGGCATATGTGACCTGTTCCATCAGCAATCCCCTTCTGGATCAGGAGAAAATGGCATTTTTTTCTCTTTCAGGTTGGTAATTATGTATGTTCCTCTCAGTGTTAGGACATAAACTTGAAGACCAACTCAGATTTACTTACTCATTTTATTGCTCTTCTAATTTTTTATTTTTATTTTCTTCTCTCTGATGAAATATTTTGCTATCTCTAGCACAAATGGTTGTCAGGAAACTGACTTTCTCCCTCACATCCCCAACTAGAGCCCAAAGCCAAAGGTTCTATTGTTGGGTGGACACCAAATTCTAAGAATTGACCCTACTCTTACAAATTCCTACATATTCTCTTCTTCTGACCTGTTATTCCTCATGGTAGATTTTCTTCTGGATTAGAAGTTAGGTTTCCTTAGCTCCATCTTCATGATTTTGGCCTGGGTAATTTTATCCTTTTCCCACTCCCATCTATTCCAGTGATTATAATGGTATAATTGGCAAAGAAGGGAAAAAAACAACTCTGTGTGTGTGTGTGTGTGTAGAGAGGAGTGGACCCTTGAGAGGCCCAACTGTTACCCTTTCTACAACCTTGTTGCTGCTCAGATAGAAAGGGCAATCTTGAATTATTCTCACTTTCATGATTTAATGGGATTCTGGGGTTTCTATTTCAGAAGGCAGGATGCCTTCTTCATGGAAGATGCTGCTTATTTTTGGATTGTTTCTGGTTGGTGCTGTAGTCCTGATTGGGAAGAAGAGCTGTAAAAAAAGGTAAGGTAGGTATTATAAGGAAAAGTCACTGCAGCCCTCCCCCTCCCCCTTTTCTGACAAGAATCTCCCACCTTAGAACTGAAACCTGCACTTCTGGCTCTGTAACCCTGCCCGCTTGATTTCATAACCTGCAGTTCTGCTTCTGTAACCATGCTTGCTTAGTTGCTGAAGGTAATGGAAAAACTCCACCCGCCAACTCACTAGCCAATGAATGGGAGCCTGCAGACCCCAATAAAAACCCCAGAAAACTGGGGCTGGGGGCCCAGAATTTGGAAACCAAACTTTCCTCTGGGCCCGCGTGCATAATAAAGCCTGGTTCCTCCACTCCCTCCGAGTGCCGTTTTGGGTTTCTCATCGTGACAGCCACAACATTTGGTTCCCTGACCGGGAAACCCAACCAAACAGGCCCATTGTGCCTCCAGCTTGGGACCAAAGGGCGTGGCCAATGGCGATCTCTGAGCGAATGAGGTAGGCACCTCCTGTCGTCTTGACGGGACCTCCTTCCGAGGTCGACCCCTGCGGGCCTCGTCCCCACGTCCCAGTTGGACTCAAGGGAGAGAGACGGACTGAACGATATCAGAAGACTTCAGAAAGGTAAGCACCTGGGTGCCAAGTCCCAGTCAGGCCCGTCTCCCATGGAAGAGGAGACTGATCAACTCCTGAGGTCTCGCATGATGAGACTCCAGTATAGGGCAATCCCTGTGGGACGGATTGTTTAACCTCTGAGTGATTGTGTGCATGAATGTGGACGGTAGGGGCTTGCACCTATTGTACCAGTTTGTGGCCCCACGGCCTGTGCCATGGGGTCAGCATGGGCCCCAACTTGTATCCGCGGCTACGTCATATGGCATATTGGCCCACCCAGAAAATTTTCTGGACACCTTAGCTAGGACAAGCCTAAGTTCCTGTGAGGGACATGGACAGGCAGGCATCTGAGTGGCCTTGAAAGAGGCACCCCACCCTTGTCTGTCTTGCGCCACTGACACAGGGTATGGGCTCATCACAGTCAAAACCCACCATCTTGAACTGCATGCTTAAAAACTTCAGGAAGGGATTTTCTGGAGATTATGGTATCTGGATGAACCCCGGCAACCTCTGAACTCTATGTGAGTTGGAGTGGCCCACTTTTAACGTCAACTGGCCCTCGGAAGGGACCCTAGATGTAGCCAAGTTCCGTGTGGTGTGACTAGTAGTCGCTGGAACCCCTAGCCACCCAGATCAGTTCCCCTATATTGACTCCTGGTTAGAAATAGTCCAGACTCTGCCCCCTTGGGTTTGCTTGTGCATTGGAAAGAAGGGACAGAGCAGGGTCTTAGTTGTACAAGAAGTGAGGCACCAGAAACCAGTCATTTATCAGGGGTCCTCGGAAGACCCACCACTGCCCCCACCACCATATGTGCCGACTGCTTCAGCCTTTCCTTCTGGCCCAGGAGCACTAGCGGGTCTCCCAGAGACACCTCCCCCTTCAGTCTCCCCTCCTGGCCCAGGGATACAGGTGAATCATGTGGCAACACCACCCCCAGCCCTTGCAGAACTGACAGCACCTGCAGAGAGGAGTCCTGCAACCCCATTGGCAAGGAGACTCCAATCGGTGCAGCCCACATTGCAGATGCCCCTCTGTGAGACGCAGGGTTCATGCCGGCTGGGCGAAAATGGGACCATCCAGCCAGGAGGGCCCATCTTCAGGCCCTTATTGATCTCATGTGATCCATCTTCCAGACCCACTGTCCCACCTGGGATGATTGCCGCCAACACCTCCTGACTCTATTTAATACTGAGGAGAGATGGTGAATCCTGGCAAAAGCATGAAAGTGGCTACAAGAGCAAGCCCCTACTGGTGTCCTAGACCCGGAGGATTGGGCACGGGCAGTGGAACCAGAAACTAAGCCTAACTGGGACTTTAACACTGAACAGGGACTGGCTGCGCTCCAACTATATTGGGAAGCGCTCCTCCGAGGGGTCCAAGAAGGGGCTAAACGACCCATGAACATGACAAAAACAACCTCAGTTATTCAAAAACCTGATGAATCTCCAGGGGATTTCTATGAATGGCTTTGTGAGGCCTTCAGGATCTACAGTCCTTTCAACCCAGAAGCTCCAGAAAATCAGAGAATGGTGAATGCCACTTTTGTGGCACAAGCGGCAACAGACATCAAAAAAAAAAAAATCAAAAGTTGTAAGCATTCACGGGCATGAACATCTCTCAGCCGCTAGAGGTAGCCAACAAAGTGTTCATCAATCAGGACGAAGTCGCCGAGCAGGAAGCCAAAAGGTGAGTGAAACACCAAACCTCCCTACTGGCGGCAGCCCTGGGAAATGTCGACCCCGCCAGGCGAAACGGACCACCTCGAAAATGGGGGAAGCACCAGGAGAATGCTGCTGGCCAGAAACCAATGCACTTACTGCAAAGAGAATGGGCACTGGAAAAATGAGTGCCCCCAGAAGTCTCAGACACCAAGAGGAAGCACCCCTAAAAGAAAATATCGAGCAGAGCCCCAAGACCACCTGATTGGGCTGGCAGGACTCAACCCTGAATAGGGGTGACTGGGCTCACTGGAATTTGGCCCCCACGAGCCCATGGTCAAATTACAAGTTGGGGGCCAGACAATGACTTTCATGGTGGACACTGGTGCTGAACATTCTGTAGTCACTACCCCCGTTGCCCCCTTTAGTGGAAAGACCACTAGTTCATAGGGGTGACTGGAGACCAGTCGAACCGATGGCCCTTTTGCCAGTCGAGGACCTGCCAGCTCGGTGGCCATGAAGTAACACATGAGTTTCTGTACCTGCCTGAGTTCCCGGTTCCCATGCTTGGCAGAGACCTCCTAACCAAACTTGGGGCCCAGATTACCTTCAAACCTGAAGGCTCAGCAAGCTTAAGCCTCGGAACCAGTCTCACTCTCCTCGTCACCATGCCCTGAAGCGAAGAATGGAGACTTCAGCGGAAGAAAGTTGCTGGAAGGGAACCCAAACCCTCCTCCAACTTTTAACACAGACTGGGTGGAGAAAGGCTCAGCTCTGTAGACAGCGGGTCAAATACCTAAGGTTCAACATCTCACGAAGGCTCCAGACGCTAGGACCCGAGCGGAAAAGGGTGATCTGCTCCATCCCCACACCCACCATGAAAAGACAGCTCCGTTTCTCCGAGCGGCAGGGTTCTGCCGCATCTGGATCCCCGGGTTGGCAGCAATGGCCAGACCCCTTTACAAAACTCTGGCGGGGCTGGAAACGGTATCTCTTGCCTGGGGAGAAGTTCAACAGGGGGCTTTTCAAAACATCAAGAAACAACTCAGCCAAGCCCCCACCTTGGGGCTTCCAAATGTGACCTGTTTGTACATGAAAAAACAAAATAGCACAGGCCTCAGAGTTCAGGGAAAGTTGAGCACATGAATCTAACCCTCAAAGCCACCCTAGCAAAGTTCTGCCAGGAAACTGGTCTCCCCTGGGTAGATTTACTCCCTTTGGCCCTTCTCCGAGTTAGGTGCACCCCAGGACCCACAGGCTACTCTCCCTTCAAAGTTCTGTTTGGGAGGCCATCCCCAATCAGCCGGGCGTTCAGAGGAAGTCCCAGGCTTCCAGGGAAGGCCCACCTAGATTCCATTCTCCAGCAGCTTGGAAGAATTCTAGCTAAAATACATAAAACTGTCCTGTCCCAAAACCTCATCCCCTTGGAACACCCGGTGCACCCTCATCAGCCAGGGGACCAGGTCTGGTTCAAGGACTGGAAGAAAGAACCCCTCCAGCCTTCCTGGACAGGTCCACATACTGCAATCCTTGTAACTTCCACTGTTCTTAAAGTTGCAGGTATCACCCCCAAATTCATCATTTCAAGGTCAAGAAGGCCCATCACAATAAGGAGCAGAACACCTGGGCGGCCCAACCCATACCCAACCAACCCCTGAGAGTGCGAATCACCCGAGATCCTTGAGCACTAACCTCTCCGAACGCCAGCTGAATGGATCCCTGCTCTTGCTGGGGCCTGTGTTTATGCAGCCTGATTGCCTTGG
Source organism: Tolypeutes matacus (assembly GCA_026826555.1). NCBI lineage: Eukaryota > Metazoa > Chordata > Mammalia > Cingulata > Chlamyphoridae > Tolypeutes > Tolypeutes matacus. The sequence goes on along the minus strand of JAKSZT010054094.1, from coordinate 438,931 downwards.
TGTTTGGAATTGGACCCGCGGCTGTGGCCCCAGCAGACTGGACTGTTGTGAATAGAACCCTAATTGCTATAGCATACTGGTGCATAGTAGGATGTTTCTGTGCCTTAGGCTGTTTTTCCTATTCTCCTCCAGGGCTGACGCCAGTTCCCAGCCCTGCTCCAGTTGTTACAAGACTGCCCCTCTCTCAGCAATGGATAGGTTGAAACAGCTCACAGGGAAATACCAACCCTCCTCTTCCTTTACCCACTGTATTTATATGCCAGCAGAATGTTATAAGTTATCCGAAGCCTCAGTTTGTGAGGGAAGGGGGGACGTGTATCTTTCTGGGGGAAGAGTGCTGTTATTACGTTAATGAGACAGGAATAGTTACTACCAAAGTGAAAGAACTTAGGGATTGAATCCAAAAGAGGAAGGACCACTTAAACAAGTTCTGGGGCTGGAACCTCGGACAGTGGACCTCTTGGCTTCTGCCCCTGGCTGGACCCTTATTCATCTTGCTCATAGAGGCCATCTTTGGCCCATGCCTGATAAAGGCACTCATCAGGTTCATTGAAACAATGATATCATGCCTAACTACCCCAAGATTCTAGCCCTAAGGGGATACAGTCCCCTGGGTACAGATGATGCCCTATGGGAATTATAAGGGCATCAAAGGGGAGAAATGATAAGGAAAAGTCACTGCAGCCCTACCCCACCCCCCCTTTCTGACAAGAATCTCCTGCCTTAGAACTGAAACCTGCACTTCTGGCTCTGTAACCCTGCCTGCTTGATTTCGTAACCTGCACTTCTGCTTCTGTAACCATGCTTGCTTAGCTGCCTAAGGTAATGGAAAAATTCCACCTGCCAACTCGCTAGCCAATGAATGAGAGCCTGCAGACCCCAATAAAAACTCCAGAAAACTGGGGCTGGGGGCCCAGAATTTGGAAACTGAACTTTCCTCTGGACCCGCGTGCGTAATAAAGCCTCGTTCCTCCTCTCCCTCCGAGTGCCGTTTTGAGTTTCTCATCGCAACAGCCACAACAGGTAAACAGAAAGAAGGAGGAGCATAACTTGCTGTGAGAATTTACTGTATACTTTCTCTCACCTCTCTTTTGCAGTTACAAAGGGGAGGCATCACTCAATATTTAGTAATTCATTACACATATGAGAGTCCTGGGCTTGTATTCATGTAGTCCTGTAGTCAGGGATCAGCCAAAGGGGTGCTGATGCAAAATACCAGAAATCTGTTGGCTTTTATAAAAGGTATTTATTTGGGGTAGAAGCTTACAGTTACCAGGCCATAAAGCATAAGTTACTTTCCTCACCCATGTCTATTGCCATGTGTTGTGACAAGATGGCTGCCGACGTCTGCCAAGAGTTCAGGCTTCCTCAGTTCCTCTCTTCCTGGTGCTCTGTTTCTCTCTGGGCTCAGCTGCTATGCTCTCTCCACAAGGCCAGCAGTAGACTATCAAGCAAATGACTCTGTCTCTCCCTGGGGCTTCTGCCGTGTCTAAGGAGCAGCCTCTATTCCTCTGTGTTCTTCTCCTGTGTGTTCACTTCCTGGACTCCAGCTCAAAACTCCTAACTCTTTACTTTGCCATGCCATCTCTGTGAGTCCCCGCCCCTACTGATGTGGCCCAATCAAAGTCCTAATCATAATTTAATCTATTAAAATTGACACCTCTGAAAGACAAGTTTACAAACATAATCCAATAACTATTTTTGGAATTCATAACAATGCCAAACTGCTACAGATGAGATCAGAAATTACAGTAATAATAGAAGCAAAAGCATTAAAATACAATAACTTATCTCCTAGTGCCCATTCCCAAGAGATCTAGTTAAGGAAAAGGAAGAAGTGTTAGTGAGATAGCCACTCTTGTTTTCAAAGCTGAACTGAGATTTAACTAGAATATTTATTCTGTTGGAATGATCATTAAATGATAAAATGATTCAATGATTAAATGATCACTAAGATCATTTAAAATGTGAGGGACTATTTATTGGTGGTTTCTGCTCTGCAAGTGAACGATTCCTCAAGTACCGATTAAGAAGCTATTTTGTGTGTCTAGATAGTTCTTCCACTTTTAATTTCTTATGTCACTGAGCCTATTATTTGCCAGTTTGGATATCAATATGATGAAATTAATATTTTTCTAATACAAGCCCCCACCAATTCTTCTAAAATATTTTGTTGAAATTCAATCCAAACCTTTCTTTTCAAAGGCAATATATGAACCCAATTTAAAATATATTATTTGAACTTCATCTACCTGTTTTATGGTTACCCCCTAACAGTTTTATACAACTTAAGAGACAAGCCAGATTCTAAAGGAAAGGAAGTCTCCTTATAAAGTGACAGATGCAAGGTGAGGGTCTATACCTCCAAATGTAAAATTTCCTTGAAACTCCTATCAAAACAATTCACCCTTCAAAGTTTGCTTCCTTGTGTGGACAGGTTTTTCACAAGAAGAAATAAAGTTCCACCTCAAAAGTGGTATTGCATCTTCTGTGTTTTGCCACACAACAACCCTAGTTCATTTTATATCATAAATATTATTCATATTTCCACAGTATTTTAATAGTATAGAGAACTGAAGAATATACTAATAAAGAAATAAATATCTGGGGTCATACTGAACACCAAAGCATATGGGATTCCTTTCTGGGGCTTGCACATGGGTACATCAAATGGGTGCATTGTTTGCATACCAGCAGAGCCACAGGTTCACTTCAGTGCACAGAGCAAGATGGTTAGTCTGACTGGTAATTCCTAGACAACCACCTCATTATTTAGTCCTGTCCAGATGCTCAGGGGTCAAATTATGGAGCACCTTACCAGGTCCTGATCTTCAGCCTTCAGGACATCAAAGATCTTTAAGTCTGGAAGAATGATTGTGAAGTAATGTGGAGGAAAGATTAGGAAATTTTGTAAATTCCATTTGTCCCCCTTTAACATATATTTTGTTTTCAAAAATCCACAATCTGTGCCTGAACTTGAGATGATCACACCCCTTGTTCAGCATTCCCCCTAAAGCTTCCTTCTCTTTAATGGTAAGTATTGCTGAGGATGCCAGTAACTTGATATATCAAGGGGATACTGGCCTCTGGCACCTCCCTCATATTTCTGTGCTCTTTTAAAAGAATCAACAGTATTCTCTTTAACAGTTTCAAAAACTGAAAGAGAGCAATTTTTACTGCACATAATCATAATCTCAACAATAAAAATATTACAATTATTCTCTATGGACTAAATTCCAAAGGTTAATGATTTTATGATATAGATATCTTTGGTTAGTACCCATTGATGGTTGATTTATTGCTGCAATCTTTCTCTTATATTCATTAAGGTTGCCTTTGTGCACCACTTTGAAAATAAGTTGAATGGTGAGTGCAAAGGCAAATATGGTAAGAGAATTATACAGAAAATTGTTACTTGCACCCTATAGAAAAATTTGTAAGGCAGGTGGGGGCAAGACATTCAGAAAGTAGCAATAGCATTTGATGATGTTACTTGTAATAGGAAAATAGAAACCATTTTTTGCCCATATAACTCAAAATTCAAGGAAGCACTAAAACTTATCACACACTCTATATCCAGAGTGGAAATCTCAGTGAATTTGGCTCAATTATGTCATTAAACCAGATGGGTTTAGAGACACATTTGAGAGAGGGAGAGAGAGAAAAGTAGATAGGGAGAAAGAGAAATAGAGAAGATGGATGAATGATGGATGGAGAGGATGGATAGAGAGAAAGATAGATTAGACATATAGAGATAGAGATAGAGATAGCAATAGAGATAGAGACAGAGATAAATAGATAGATTGTGGTGCCCAGAATAATGGCCCACTAAAGATCTCAATGTTCCAAACACTGGAACCTGTGAATATTTTAACTTACATTTAAAAAAGAGAATAAGGGTGGAAGATAGCATCAAAGTAGGCAGGCAGGGCTCAACTCTCTCACAAAAATAATGGAGAAAGGGCCAAAAGCTGTCCAAGAGAACTGCTTTGGGCCTCAGCAGACCAAGGCAGTGTTGCACAACTCTCAGGAGGGTGAGGGACAGAGAGACAAACAACCCAAAATTACAGATGTGAGTTACTAAACCCCCACAACAGCCAGGAAGAGCTCCCATTCCCCATCCCCAAGACATTAAGTTTGAATAAAACCCCTGGCTCACTGCAGCCAACTGAGAGGGGACCAGACATCTTCCTCCCAATCAGCTGCAACAAGGGAAGAGGAAGGATGAGTAAGAGGGCTTCTCTACAGTGAATCCAGCCAGGGGAGCCCACTTTGAATCTCAACTCTGGCCAGAAAGGTTTGATTCCAAACCTTTCTCCACTCCATGGATAGGTTCATGTACAACTGCCACCTGCTGCCTGGCCAGGAAATTGCAAGGAGAAAAAACGCTTTTAGGTCTCTCTTTAGCCCCAGCCCTGGGAGAAAATCTGCACTCCATTAATAAGACCCTGGCCTGATTTTGATAACTTAACCTGGGCAATTTTAAAAACTTAGAATAAGTTGAACCAAAAATATAAGAAGAGCTGTGGGGGGGGAAAAAAATTAGGCAAGAGAGAGAAATTGACCCTCAGAGTAAATTCACTAGCATATTCAGATGCCTAGATATCAGCAAAAAATTTGAAAGCCTGCCCCCAAAAAAGTAACAGAGCTTACGGGAATAAAAGACATGATCAATGAGATTAAAAATATATTAAAAGAACAAAAATAAAAACATATATATATGACACATAATGGCAGCTTTGAATTGGTAGAAGACAGAATTAGTGATTTTGAGGACAGAACATCCGAATTGGAAAAGACAGGAGAAGAGAAAGAGAAAAGAATGAGAAAAATGGGACAGAATATCAGGAAATTGAATGATAACATGAAACACACAAACACACGCATGATTCGTGTTCATAAAGGAGAAAAGAACAGAAAAGGAGCAGAAAGAATATTTAAGGAAATAATGACTGAAAACTTCCCAACCCTTATGAAAGACATAAATATCAATATCCAAGAAGGACAATGCATCCCAAATAGAATAACTATGAATAAACCAACTCTGAGATGCCTACTGTTCAGAATGACAAATATCAGAGATAAAGAAAGGATTCTGAAAGCAGTAAGAAAAAAGCAAAGTATCACATACAAAGTAACCTCAATAAGATTAAGCGCCAACCTCTCCACAGAAACCATGGAGTGAGAAGAAAGTAGCATAATGTATTTAAGGTGCGGAAAGAGAAAAACTGCTTGCCAAGAATTCTGAGTCTGTAAACACTGTCCTTCAAAAATAAGGGAGAATTTAAAGTCTTCATGACAAACAAAAACTGAGAGAGTATGTTACCAAAATATCAGAACTACAAGAGATACTAAAGGGATTGCTACAGCTTTAAAGGAAAAAACAAGGGTGAGAGACTTGGAGAAAGAGTAGAAATGAAGATTATTAGGAAGGGTAAATTTCAGGGTAAAAAGACAGACAATAGTATGATATGACAACAGAAATCCAAAGGACAAAATGGATGAAGTAAGTAATGCCTTTACAGAAATAACATTGAGTGTTAATGCTTTGAACTCCCCAATCAAAAGACATAGACTGATAGAATGGATTAAAAAATATGAGTCATCTATATACTCTCTACAAGAAACTCACCTCTTACATAAGGACACAACTAGGTTGAAAGTGAAAGGTTGAAAAAAGATATTCCACACAGATAGTAACCAAAAAAGAGCTGGAGTAGCTATACTAATATTGGATAAAATAGATTTTAAATGCAAAACAGTTATAAGAGATGAGGAAGGCCATTATATATTAATCAAAGAGGCAATTCACTAAGAAAAAATAACTATAATAAATATTTACATACCTAACCTGAGTGCCCCAAGATAAATGAGACAAACACTGTTAAAACTAAAGGAAGAAATAGATATCTTTAAAATTATAGTTGGAGACTTTAATATAGCACTCTCAATGTTGGATAGAACATCTGGACAGAGTATAAATAAAGAAACAGAGAGCTTGAATAATATGATTGATGAACTAGACCTAACAGACATTTATAGAGCATTACACCCCCAAACAACAGGACATACATTCTTTTCAATTGCTCATGGATCCTTCTCCAGGATAGATCATATGTTGGGTCACAAAACAGGTCTCGATATATTTTAAAAGATTGAAATTATACAAAACACTTTCTCTGATCATAATGGAACGAAGCTGGAAATAAATAGTGAGCAGAAAAAGGGAAAATTCATAAATATATAGAGATTAAACAACACACTCTTTAAATAATCAGTGGGTCAAAGAAGAAATTGCAAGAGAATTCAGCAAATACCTTGAGACAATGAAAATGAGAACACAACATATCAAAATCTATGGGACACTACAAAGGCAGTGCTGAGAGGGAAATTTAAAAGAGAATAAAGAGATAACTGCACACCTGGAGGAACTAGTAAAAGAACAGCAAACTAAACCCAAACCAAATTGAAGGAAAGAAATAGTAAAGATCAGAGCAGAAATAAATGAAATTGAGAACAAAAAAGCATTAGAGAGAATCAAAAAAAACAAAAGTTGGTTCTTTGAGAAGATCAACAAAATTCATAAACCCTTAGCTAGACTGACAAAGAAAAGAGAGCAGACACAAATAAATAAAATCAGAAATGAGAGAGGGGACATTACCACTGACCCCACAGAAATACGAGAGCTCATAAGAGGATACTATGAACAATTGTATGCCAAAAAACTAGACAATGTAGATGAGATGGACAAATTCCTAGAAACACACGAACAACCTACACTGACCCTAAAGAAATAAAAGACCTCAACAAAACCAATCACAAGTGAAGAGAGTGAAACAGTCATCAAAAACTTTCCAAAGTGAAAGGCCCAGGATCCGATGGCTTCACAGATGAATTCTACCAATCATTCAAAGATGATCTAACGCCAATCTTGCTCAAGCTCCTCCAAAAAACTGAACAGGAAAGAATACTATCAACTCATTCTATGAAGCCAACATCACTCTAATACCAAGACCAGATAAAGATACTACAAAAAAATAAAATTACAGACCAATATCTCTAATGAATATAGATGCAAAAATCCTCAACAAAATACTTGTAAACCAAATGCAAAGACACATAAAAGAATTATACACCATGATCAAGTGGGTTTTATCCCAGTTATGAAAGGGTATTTCAACACAAGAAAATCAATTAATGTAATAAACCACATTAATAAATTGAAGGAAAAAAAGCACATGACCTCTTGATTGATGTAGAAAAGGCATTTGATAAAATACAGCATCCTTTCTTGATAAACACATTTCAAAAGATAGGAATACAAGGAAGCTTTTTCAACATGGTAAAGTGAAAATCCTACTATACTCAATGGTGAAAGACTGAAAGCTTTCCTGCTGAGATCAAGAACAAGACAAAGATGCCCACTCTCCCCACTGTTATTCAATATTGTGCTATAAGTTCTAGTAGAGCAATTGGGTTAGATAAAGGAATAAAAGGCACCCAGACAGGAAAGGAAGAAATGAAACTTTCACGATTCGCTGATGATATGACTCTATATCTAGAAAACCCGAGAATCTACAAGAAAGCTACTAGAACTAGTAGTAAATGAGTTCAACGAAGTGGCAGTATACAGGATTAATATGCAAAAATCAGTAGCGTTTCTATGAACTACTGATGAGCAATCTGAGGAGGAAATCAGAAAAAAAAGTCAATTTATAATAGCAACTAAAAGAATCAAATATTTAGGAATAAACTTAACCAAGGACATAAAGGACCTGTATTCAGAAAACTATAAAACATTGCTGAAAGAGACTGAAGGAGACTTAAATAAATGGAATGGCATTCCATGTACATGGACTGGAAAACTATCATTAAGATGTCAATTCCACCTAAATTGATTTACAGATTCAGTGCAATCCCAATAATTTTTTTTTTTTTTTTGCAGAAATGGAAAAACCAATTATCAAATTTATTTGGAAGGGCAATTGGCCCCAAATAGCCAAAAATGTCTTTAAAAAGAAGAACAAAGGAGGAGTAATGCATGGAGACTGGGAAGAGCAGGGCAAACAGTGCAATGTGGCTGCATCCTTGGTTGCTCAAGTGGAATCACCGTGTGACCCACATCCAGAGATTCTGAGTGAACTGGCCTGCTGTAAGGCCTGGGCATCGGTAATGTTTAGATTCCCAACTGATTCAAATATACAGTGAAGGCTGAAAATCACTGCCTAAGAGTACCTGAGGATATTCTAAACCAAAAACTTCATAATCAACAAGTTAAGTTTCTCTATGCTTAATTTTTAGCCTAAGGAGGTGAAACATTCCTGTCCCTGCTGGGAGTGCCTTCTCCTAAGTCTTCTCAGTTTGTTATTTTCTTTGGACGTGTTCTGGAGTCTAAGAGGCAATGATGTCACCTTAACCATTAACTTGTATTGTATGCATCTAGGTGGCAAACACATGAATGATCAGGTCTTATTCTCAAAATAACCCTATGAGGTAGTCACTCATATAATCCCCATTTTACAAATCAGCAAAGTGAGCCACAGAAAGGCTGAATAACCTTCCTATGGTGAACCAGCTAGCAGCCCAAGATGTAGATCCATCTGGGCATCTCCCAAACCTCTTGGCAATTTTCACAGGAATGGCCACATCACTTACCAGAAACTCTTTCAGCTATCTTCTCCCTGACTAAAAAACTTGAGTCAAGTTCCCACACATCTCTCTTTCTAATATGCTTACTGTTTTTGCTTAATTTTTTGATCCCATGTAAGGGGTAACTTGGCAGAACCTGAACTTGATGCTAATTTGTTCTAATGGATGCTGAATGTTCCTTAAACTTGGACAGAATGCATGTGGTATTCAAAAATGAAGGAGCCTATCCACAGGCCGTTGCATTTCCCTCAAGGTCAGGAGAGCGTCCAAGGCTTCTGCAAGATGTTGCTTCTCCACAATGAAGTTCAGACACTCCACAGGGCCTGCCTCCATAATATCCCTGAAAGAGCTCCCCTCCAACTCCAGTTTGACAGCCAGATAATGACTAGCCTTCGGATGTTTCCTTATACTAATTTCTTTAGCTACATGAATTTATGCATTTGGAAAGATGGTGTCTACAAAGCCAAAAGTTGCATGTTGACACTTCGTGCACAGGATTTTTTCTTTTTAAAATAAAGATGAAAAAGGTAAAGCTAACTTAAGGAGTAAGGAATAGTCTGGGTTTTTACCATCAACAGTTCCTGGATTTATTTCTTTTCTGGTTTCTTCTAGTTTTGTTGGTGCTTCTTGTTCACTTTCTTCAGTGTCATATTCATTTTTCCCATGAAAATGTTCAAGTGTTTCTTGCTGAGTTACAGATGTCATCATGGCTTTGCTTTCCTCCTCTATAAAGAGGTCTGTTGCTTTAAGTGCTTGCAATATCATCTCCAAAGCCAGGTATGCCAAGCTGGTTGTTGGGCAACCTGTAGAGAAATAATCCGTGTCAAATTGATAACCAAACTACAGGGCTGAAAGGTATATATACCAACTGATAGTGCTGCATCACAGGGGCATTTCCTGATAACATCGCATTAGCTGTTTTCTTAGGTTTTCAGAAGTTTTTGGACAAATATCAGAATAATATGCTTAACATTATCAAATTTTGTTCCAAAAAAGAAAGCCATGTATTTGCATGTATATGTTATTATGTTTGTGTTTGCATATATTTATATACACACACATATATATATAGTACACAAAATTTAAAGTTTGAAAAGGCCTCAGAGTCTTCCCAGGGGATACTGCTGGGAGATGGGATTAGAGGATGGGTGATGTTGTGGAATGGAAAATGTTCATTTTTTATATGATTTTTGAAATTTTTATAATTAAAATTTTTAAAGAAAAAAAGAGAACAAATTTGGAGGACTCTCACTTCTTGACACTAAACCTTATTACTGAGCTACAGTGGTTAAAAAAAAACTCAGCATGGTACTAGCTTAACGACCTACAGATACAGATTGGCCAATGGAACTGAATCAAGAGCTCAGAAAGAGACGCTCACATCTATGGTCAAGTGATTTTTGACAAGACTGCCAAGCCCTCCCAGCTGGGCCAGAACAGCCTAATCAAGAAATGGTGCTGGGATAACTGGATATCCATATCCAAAAGAAAGAAAGAGGACCCCTATAGCATACCTTATACAAAAAGTAACTCAAAATGGATCAAGGACCTAAATATAAAAGTAACAACCATAAAACTCCTGAAAGAAAATGTAGGAAAATGTCTTCAAGATCCTGTGGTAAGCAGTAGTTTCTTAAATCTTACACCCAAAGCAACAAAAGAAAAAATGGATAAATGGGACTTCCTCAGAATTAAACTTTTGCACCTCAAAGGACTTTGTCAAAAGGATGAAAAGGCAGCTGACTCAAGGGGAGAACATATCTGTAAATCACAGATGCAATAAGGGTTTAATACTCATGATATATAAAGAGATACTACAACTTAACAATAAAAAGTAGAACTACTGAATTAAAAAATGGGCAAAAGACTTGAATAGACAATTGACCAAAGAAGAAATATAAATGGCAAAAAAAAAAAAAAAAACATGAAAAAAATGTTCAACATCACTAGTGATTGGGGAATGCAAAACAAAACTACAATGCAATATCATTTCACACCTATGAGAATGGCAACTATTTAAAAAGTCATAAAACTACAAGTGTTGGAGAGGATGTGGAGAGATAGGAACACTTATTCACTGTTGGTGGGAATGTAGAATGGTACAGCCACTGTGGAGGTCTGTTTGGTAGTTCCTACAAGAAGCTTAATATAGACTTACCAAGGGACCCAGCAATACCATTGCTAGGTATATACCCAGAAGACCTGAGAGCAGTGACATGAACAGACATCTGCACACTGATGTTCATAGTGGCATTAATCACAATTGCCAAAAGATGAAAACAAGCCAGGTATCCATCAACTGAGGAATGGATAAATAAACTGTGGTATATACACATGATGGAATATTATGCAGCTGTAAGAAGAAATAAAGTCATGAAGCATATGACAACGTGGATGAACCTGGAGGACATTATGTTGAGTGAAGCAAGCCAGACACAAAAGGACAAAAACTATATGATTGCACTATCATGAACTAAATATATTATATAAACTCATGGAGTTAATAATTAGAATATAGGTCACTAGAAAATAGAATGAGGGTAGAGAATGAAAAGCTGAGGGTTAATCTGTGCAGAATTGGTAAAAAGGTTGTAAAACTTTGAAAATAAATAGAAATAGTCAAAGTACATTATAGTGTCTGTAACTAGCAGAGCTATTATATAGGTATGACAGTGGTTGAAAGTGAAAGTCTAAGGACATGCATATTACTAGAAAGAAAGCTAAAAAATGTGACATGGGACTGTATAATACAGTGAAACCTCATGTGAAATACAAATAAGGGTAATATTACATATATAAGACTTTTTTTCTTTATTTCTAAAGGAGTTTTAGATCATATAAATGTTACATCGAAAATATAGGAGACTCCCCCACACCCCACACACACCTCAACCCCCACCAACAACACCTTTGATCAGTGTGGTACATTTGTTACAACTGATGAACACATATTGAAGCACTGCTACTAAGCTTGGTCTACAGTTTACATTATGTTTTACACTTTGACTGCACAATTTTATACGTTTTGACAAAATGTGTATTGGCTTGTAGTCATCATTGCAATATCATGCAGAAAGATTCCAATGTCTCAAAAATGCCCCATGTTATACCTATTCTTCCCTCTCTCCCCCCTAGTAACCTCTGGTGACCACTGTCTTTATATTAATGTTCTATGTTCTTCCATTACTAGAATAATAATAAGTCTACTTTTTCCATAGTTGCATTCCCGCCTTATGTTTGTTTGTTCCTCTATCTTGAGGATTTGGGGGTGGTGATGCCCACTCTGCTTCTGACTGGGAGGGGACTTAGATCCCATGGGGCCGATGGGTGGAACTGTATTGCTTGCAGTTGCAGATACTCTCCGCTTTTTGGGATGGGCGTTGTCCTTTTGTTAGTTGTCCTGGGTGAGTTTGATGAACTGGAGAGTAGGTGTTTGCTGCAACTCTGTTGAGATTCAAGACTCACCTGGCATATGAAAAGTCAGAAGATTTAAGTCCCTGGGACACATATTTAACGGGTCTAGTACTAATGATAGGTTTAAATGAATGGGGCCTAAGAGCCATGTGTAGGAAAATTATAAATGAGTCTAACTCTGATACACTGGGGAGATGTGTCATCATATATTCCAAGGTAAGGCCCACTGATGGGGTGCCGATTTCCTAGGGTTGTCTGCCCTGCCTGTAGTGTCTAGAGGTCTCTAGAGCCCCCAGAAGCACTCCTACTTGAGGCACTGTTCACTGTGGCAGACAGTAAGGTCCTCCTGAGACACGTGTAAGCATAACCTCTGGAATGACCTCCTAACTCACTTTTGTATAAGACTGTTTTTACAAAATATAAATACAAATAAACTATAGAGACAGATACAGAACAGCAGGTATATATGGCAGGGAAAGCATAGAGAGATTGAGGTGATGAGTTTTCTTTTTGTTTGTTAATTATTATTATTATTAGAATAATGAAAATGCTCTAATAATGATTGAAGTGATGAATGCACAATTTTGTGATTATATTGACTACTATTGATTGTACACTTTGGATGAATTTGATTTATTAATATGTATCAATAAAATTGATTTGTTAAAAAAATAAAATACTCCTAAGATTATAGTCAATGTGTAATTTTAAAATTATATAATATAGTAAATAAAAAATAGATTTTAAATAGATAATTAAGGTAGCAGATGGACATAAATTTACCTATCAGCTTACAATAGAGAGATTATCCTGAATTATCCCAGTGGCTCCAATATAATCATCAGAGTCCTTAAAAGTGGAAGAGGGTGGTAGAAAAGAAGGTCAAAATGATGTGATATGAGTAGGACTTCATCTGCCATTGCTGGCTTTGAAGAAAGAGCAAAGGGACCCTAAGCCAAAGAATGTGGGTAGGCTCTAAAACCTGGAAAGGATCAGGAAATGGATTCTCCATGGCTGACTTCAGATGTCAATGCATCCCTGCAGACCCCTTGATTTTTGTCCAGTGAGATCCATGTCAGTGTCAGACTTCTATTCTACAGCACAATAAGAAAATACACTTGTGTTGTTTATGCTTGTCTAAGCAGTTATGTTTGTGATAATATATTATGGCAACAATAGAAAGTGAATACATAGATAGATGATGGATGGGGACGATCATGGGAAGGATGAGACAGAGAGAGGGAGAGAAAGATGAGTGTGTGTGTGTGTGTGTGTGTGTGTCTGTGAAGAACCCTGCAGAAGAGACAGGAAAGAATCAGAATCTAGCAAAACTTCCTAAGGTTGGAATATTTTCTTTCAGGACTAGTCGTTCTTCCCCTTAGTTGCTTAGTTGCTTCCATCATTAATGATCCTAGTACAACCGTCTCAGTGAGCACTCAGTCTTTCCTTATAAAACACTCTTTCCACACCTTCATTTTCTTATCTCTTTCCTGTCATCTTCTACTTTCTGGTTCTCAGGATTTCATTCATTTGATCCTATATTGGTTCTTTTTTGTTTTTTTTGTTTTTTTAATGTTTTCAGTAAATTATATTTTGAGTTGGCAAGAGTATGTTAGAGTGCTTAGTATCATGCCCTTTCCATGTTGCAAGGCTTCAACAAGTTTATAATGGTTTTTGACCTCGCCCATGGTTCCCATACATCCCGTTTCTGTCTATCTCCACTCACTCCTTCCATCATATTACTCTTGCAGTCTCAGAACAATCTGAGTCCCTTTGCTTTACTGCACACCTTTACTGAACTCAGTCATTGGAAGGAAGTAACTCTCATATGCTCTCTTTTTTTTTTTTTGACAGTTACTCATTATTATTTATTCATATTGTAGTAGTAATGATAATAGGTAATAGCAAGCTAGCAGTTAAGAGCTCCAACTCTAGATTCAGGCAGACGAGTATTCAAGGTCTGATCCCACCACTATGTGACCACCTGGTCAAGTCAACTCATTTCAGTGTGCTCCTGTTGCCTCTCCTGACCAGCACAGCACTGCGCTGACATCTTGGGGGCCTACTACTACCGGCGAGCCTGCTGCGGTCTCACCCTCGCCTCTCCTGGTTCTCTGCAGCCACGAACAGCTCTCTCCAGACCTAATCACACTTCTATGCCAAGAAGCCCCAGCTGAGCTCTTTAAAATTATTTTTCAGGCATTTTCAAAATCATATTTTAATTTCAGATAAAAAAGATAGTATACATATTAAGGAATCCCTTAAAATTTAACTCTAGAGCTATACACCATCTAGTACTTTTGTATTAAATGTTAACAAAAAAAAATTTACATTATGAAACCAATGGTTGTATGATAAACTGATATGTAATAAAAATAAGCTTTAAAGGCAAAAGTTTATATTCTTACAATATACTTATCATCATAATTGTGTATAAAAATTAAAACATAACAGAGCTTCCTATTAAAAACTCTTAATCATCTGAGTTGTAGTCCTTACTTGCTAACAATTTACCTGCAACATCTGCTAGGACTGATATTTGATTTTTTTTCCCCCCAAGAAAGTATAAGTAGATAAATTACATTTAATAACAGACATTGATTTATTGTGGATGGAAAAAGGGAAAAAAACTGTACTCAAGATTAGTACTGGTCAAAAGCCTCTTCCCTATAGAAATTATAAAAACAGGATACCACCCCCACCCCACCTCCAAAAAAATGCAAAAGGAAATGCATAGGCAGACTAAAATTAATGTCTCTCTCCATAAGGACCAAGCATTATTCCTTGAGGAGTCATGTGATTGTGCTGCTTACTTTGGAGATTTACATTATCTTGAGTATTTTCCCTTTTAATGAATGAACATAAAAATGGGAGAAATGTCAGAATTAGCAGAGACATGAGGAAGTAATCTTGTTGAATTTTAAAACCCTCCTTTTCACTTCTTCCTTTCCCTAATGACAACCAAAGGAAATCTCGTTCTCAAAAACATAAATTTACATATACCTATTGGACTGGTTTTTTTTCATATTCACAAAATTTCACCACTCAAGCATTCTCAGAAATGAGCTTACATTTCCCTATGCTTAGTACAGTACCCTGTAAAGAATAGGTTTTAAATGGATGTTTACAAGATAGCTACTGGTTTGGGGGAAATTATGCCTTCCTTCAGCATCTCTAAGCATCAAGTATAAGAAGCAGAGAAAGAGAGGAAAGTCTTCATCAGGGTCATCAGGAAAAAAATCATATTTGGTAATTTAATGGGATAACCAAACCTTTTCTGATTTTTCATTCTTTCTGAACTCCCAGAGAACTCTCTGACTTCACATTATACCCCACAGAGAGGGGCATATGGATAGGAACAGACATGGAATCCCCCAGGGTCTCTTCTACTCCCCAGGCAGGTGTTGCCAGGTAAAGAAGTCACACTCAGGTACCTACCTCAGAATGATGTTAGATATGATTTCTCTGGCTGCCACTCCAACTTATGATTATTTTCTTCATTCACAGTCTTTCTGATGGCCAACCAATAAAAGGAAGGTTATTAAAAAGGCAAATCCCAAGTTCTTTAGGTAAATTTCTTCTTCTCTGAAAGTAATTTGCCACAGGTGGCCTGAAGAGTTATAGGAAAAGATATGGATCATTTTGATTTTTCAATAAAGAGAAAATATTTTGGTCTCATTCAGTTTTTCACTAATCCCATCAGGACCTGCCATAGCTTACTAGGTCCTCAGAACCATAAGGAATTTGACAAATTGAATCATAAAAAGAGTATGATAACACGAATTGAGAGGGATGTGTAACTCCTCATGTAGAGGAAATGATTAAAATAATTGAAGATGTTTGGACTGTTTGGTGGGTTGATCGGTGCCTCCCCAAATGATATGTCTGTGTGTTAATCCTTGGAACTTGTAACTGTGAACTGATTTGGAAAAAGGATCTTTGTGGCTATCACTAAGGCTCTTAAGATGATTTCATCCTGGATAATCCAGTTGGCCCTAAGTCCAATCTCAAGTATCCTTATGAGAGACACACAGAGGAGAGACACACAAAGGAGAAGGCCATGTGAAGATGAAGGCAGAGATTGGAGGGATGCATCTATGAGCCAAGGAACACCTGGAGCCACCAAAAGCTGGAAGAGGCAAGGAATGATTCTCCTCTAGAGTCTTCAAATGGTATGCAGTATGCTGACACCTTGATTTCAGACTTCTGTTCTCCAGAACTGTAAGAGAATAACTCTCTGTTGTTTTAAGCCACCAATTTTATGATAATGTGTTATGGCAGCCCTTGGAAACTAATACAGCCTGCAAAGGAGAAACCTCTGGAGGGATGGGCCAGGAGTTTTCAGACCTCTAATGACTAGGTATTTGGAAGAGTGGTCATCCTGTGTGAGTGCATCAAGCAAAATTAGTACTATTTTGTGAGAATTTCAAAAAGTCAGATTTGGGGATGTAGATAGATGAGAGCTTTCTTCTGATTACAATTGCTGGAAATGAAACTGTCCTCTCCCTCCTAGAGGTAATACATTAGGAGCTGAATGATAACATATTGGGGATGTTGTTGAGGAGATTCCAAGAGGTCACTAAGCTTCTTTTCCTGGTTCATGGTATTCTGAAAGCTGATGTCTCTTCCTTGAGGTCTGAGCTACTTTTTTTTTTTTTTTTTTTTTTTATTGTGGGTAAAAATCAAAATTTTCACAATACATACCAACATTTGCAAAATGATATATAAATATATATGCATATATGTGTATTTGCTTACAAAAATGTTGTTTATATATATATAAATATATTTTAAGAGGTGCTTAGATTACCCAAAATATTACACGGAACCCACTGGATTCCCATGTTGCCCACCTCCCACACTTCCCACCACATCCCACACAAACATCTCCCACAAGTGTGGCCCACCACCCTCAATGGACTTACGCATCCTAGGGCCTTGCCACCAACCATAGACCACAGTTCACATTGTAGACCACACTCTCTCCCACACAGTTCTGAGTGGCGTGAGCTGATTTAAAATGGCCTACATCCGTTGCCACAACGGTACTCAGGACAACCTCCAAATCCCAAAGAAGCCCCTGTATTTCAACTGCTCGTCCCCACCCTGCCCCAAAAGTGTCAAGTGGCCACTGGCTTCACCTCATTGTTATAATTTCTTCCATTGCTAGAATTACCATATGTGAACAACAGAATACCATCAAGTCCACTCTAGTCCATAGTTCTTCCCCTAATCCTGAGGGAATGGTGATGTCCACTCCACCTCCAAGTGAGAGAGGGCTTATATCCCATGGATATGGTGGGTGGGATGATCCTGCCTGCAGATGCAGGCCCTCTCCATTCCCTGGGATGGCCATTGCCCATCATTGACTCCTTGCCAGGTGACTTGGATGAGTCCATTGAGCTGTAGGGAAGGAGTTGCAGCTCCACCGAGATTCCATGCACAACTGGCACATAGGTAGGTCAGAGGCTCCAGTCTCTGGAAGTATACCTAAAAACTTCAGCATCACATATAGGTTTGAATAGAAGGGACTCATGAACCATGTGCAGGGAGGACTTATTTGAGTCCAATTCTGTCACTCTCAGGAGCACTGATTCCAAAATAGAGCCCATTGATAAGGCATCAGTCTCTGGGTCTGTCCCCACTTTTATAGGAGCTGGGTGTCTCCAGAGCTCTCAGGAGCCCCTCTGTGTGGGGTGATAGGCACTTAGATGTTCTATGAGCTCCTACTGAGGTCTGTGTAAGAGTTACCTCTGGGATGACCTCCCGACTCTCTTTGAAGTCTCTTAGCCACTTGAACTCATTTGTCTTTACCTTTTCCCCCTTTAATTCAAGGTCTTTTTCCAGTTGTGTTACCAGTTGGCACTTGGTATTAATCCCTTGTTCCCAGGGAGGCTCATCCCCAGGAGTCATGTCCCACGTTGGGGGGAAGGTAATGCAATCATATGCTGAGTTTGGCTTAGAGAGAGGCCACATTTGAGCAACAGGAGGCTCTCAGGTGGCAACCCTTAGGCACCCCACAACTGCAGGCTAAGACTCAGATACAAGAGCAAAGGCTCACAAGGGTAGTCATCAATAAAAAGAACACATCAGTGGGTCATCCTCTTTTGACAGACACTGTCCCTGCACTCAGAGGACTATTGCTGCTCCCTTGGAGACTGTGGCAGAGCTCTCCAGGCTAGGAATTCAGATTCCCTCATTTATTGTGTGATTGTCAACCCATCGTGACCATGTCCGATCTTTTGATCTTTTGAATGATTTTGTATCTCTTTCATGTATATTCAGATGAACTAATTCCCATGAAACCCCCCTCCCAGACAGCCCCCACCAATAATCCCCTGCAGTACCCATTGTAACCCTCCTGTGATCCAAATCCTCCATGAACATGTAGTCCATAAAATAATCAAATACACTTACTAGGAAAAAGAAACAAGTATGATAAGCTTACATACAAGAGACAAACAAAGGAAACTCAGGGGGGAAAAGAAAAAAAAAAAAAAGGAAAGGAAAAAAAAACAAATAATCATTAAAAAAACAAAACAAAATAAAATATAATTAGCGGATTGGGACATTCAAAAAATGAGCAAAAAAGCAAAGGAAATGCCTTTTAAAAATATATATATATATATTCATTTTTTTTTCCTTTCTCTTTTCTTTTCTTTCCTTCCTTTTTTCACTGTGTTATCAGATGTCTGGAGTGCCGTGACACCTTCCCCCTCTCAATCCCCATTGTCTCCCAATTTTTCATTTAATTTTCAAAGAAGTTTTAGGTCTCAGCAAAGTCACACATGGAGTACCGGAGACTCCCAATACCAAACCACCCCCCCTTCCCCACCCCATATTAACCACCCCCCCTTTTTTTGGATGAAAGCATTGTTATAACTGTTATACAGATAGCAAAAATAGCAACTAAACATTGTCAATTATTTACAGTATAGTTTACAATTTAGAAGACACAGTTTAATAATTTTGATGATATTTACCATGTCCTATGTCCATTACCGTAAGGTAATGAAAAACCTTTCCCATGACCACCAAACACCCCATTAGATCTTGACTGTTCCCTCCCCCCCAGCCTCCCAGGGCCCATGATACCACCCTCTCCCGACCCATGGAATGTCAAGATTCACAGTTACATGCTCTGGGGATTTGAACCTGCCTTCCTAATCCACCCACCGCCAGTGCTGCACCACCAAATCCAGGAACACCACCACTCATCTGCCCCATCTCCCAACATGCAACCACACTCTATCCCTTTACCATAGATTATGTCCATATGGGTGATGGCTCAAAGCCTGCTCTTCTCTTACTCTCCCTTGTTAACCTATCTTTCAGACAATGGTTCTCAGAGACTGCTCACTTTCCTCAGTTCAGATGAGTGAGGTCATATACTGTTCATCCTTCAGTGCCTGGCTTGCTTCCCTCAACATAAGGTCTTCAAGATTCATCCACGTTATTCCATGTGTTAGCACTCTGTTTCTTCTTACAGCTGAGTAAGATTCCATTGTATGTATGTACCACATTTTGCTTATCCATTCGTCTATTGATGGGCACCGGGGCTGATTCCAACTTTTGGCAATGGTGAACAATACCGCTATGAACATAGATGTGCATATATCTGTTTGTGTCTTTGCTTTCAGTTCTTCTGGGTATATACCCAGCAGTAGAATTGCTGGATCATATGGAAGATCTATTGTTAGTTTTCTGAGGAACCGTCAAACTGTCCTCCACAGTGGCTGGAGCATACCACAGTCCCACCAGCAGTGGATGAGGGTTCCTATTCCTCCATATCCTCTCCAACATTTAGTGTCTCCTGTTTTTTTAATAGCTGCCATTCTGATGGGTGTAAGATGGTATCTTATTGTAGTTTTGATTTGCATTTCCCTGATAGCAAGTGATGTTGAGCATTTTTTCATGTGCTGTTTAGCCATTTGCATTTCTTCCTTGGAGAAGTGTCTTTTCAGGTCACTTGTCCATTTTTTAAATGGGTTGTTTGTCCTTTTATTTTCAAGGTGTAGGATTTCT